>JASKGO010006709.1:0-32674 GCA_030556065.1 Holobus sp. GC000080 | reverse complement strand
TACGTTACGCGCTAACGTTAGACTCGCCCAGCACTCGGTCTCGACCTTACTCGACGCACAATGCTTATAGTCCGCTAACGCGTCTCGCTAACGTTGCATCGTCGATGTTTGCGCTAACATTAACCACCCCTAAAGAAATCACCCTGTATAAAATCAGATAAATGTTTAAATTAAAAATTTGTATTTAATATTCAAAAGCAATTTATTTAACAATAATTTAGTGAAAATTTTATTAAAATTAGATTATTACTTTAGATTTTATGAATAATTTTGTAAAATGTATTTTTGTTATTAACTATCTTGACGAACGGTTAGAAAATAATTAATAACTTTAGAATTAATTAACCAAAAGTAACAATTTTTATGTCATTTAAAACACAATTTAATCAGCTATTTGAAAAATTTATATTATTTAAAATTTTTATTGTTATTATTTAGCAGTAATACTTCAATTTCAATTATTTAAATTTTAGGTAAATTTCAATGAAAATATAAAACTTTTTTGTATTTAAAATAATTTTTGTGGAATTCATGTTAATTATTAATATTACAGTTAAACTAAATAAACATTTATTATTTGTAATTTAATAATTTATGGTTTCTACACAAATAATTAATAACTGAAACAATAATCAAAATAGTAATTATAAAAATAAAAAAATATATAATTGAAAAGTGTCTGTTAAAATATGTTTTAAAGAAGATGTAAAAAAATAATTGTCAAATACAATACAAAAAAGCATTTATTCGATTATAAAGTTAGATAACTTTGAAAAAACAAATTATATTATTATGTAAAACACGATGCAAAAGAAAAGAAAGAATTGTTAAGGAAAATATACATTTCAAAAAATTGCACGAAATGTATATTAGAAATCAAGCAGAGTCCTCCTTATTCGAATGCATGAGTTTTTTTATTACATTTTAGATTTTACTTTCCTCCAGCATCAGCATCTTATACTATAGCTACTCCATTCAATCTGCTGTAAATAAGCTGCCGAAGAAACTTCTGTGTGCCTGTTTTTCCTTTCAATTTATTTTCCCAAATTTATATTGTTTGTTTGTACTTGAAATTATATTCCAAATGGCAGTATAAAGTTTTCTTCTACATGTGCCTCTTCTCCTTCACTTGGAATACCTAACGCGACTGAATTTAATTTTATCCTTGCCAATGCCATTTCGTATTTTCTCATTGTTTTATTGTTTCAATTTCAAATAACAAATACCCAACAATGCTAATATTATAAATTTAAATAAATTTTTATTTTATAACTTTAGTTATTAATTTATAAATCCCAATTTGAAACTTTAACTTCTTTTTAATTCTGTTTAATGCTTTTTTAAATTTTTGTTACGTTTTTAAAATTGCTTAGAAATATTTTAAAAAGCAGTTAAAATTAATATTTCAATTTTAATTGCTATTTCTTAGTAAAAGATACGTTAAACGTTTCAATTGGAAAAAGTTTTAATGACTTTAAAGTTGTATCAACTGCAGACGACACGTTAAGATTCCTATTTTTTAATTATTTTTTAATAAAAGGTAATTAAAACTGTAGTCATAAAGAGCAAACTTTTCTGCAAGTAGAATAATTAGACAAACTTTCAATTTGCATTCATTTTATTAATTTGATTATGTGTATTTAATGTATTCAAACAGTAGTTTCGTTTAGTTTTCCGTGAAAAATATTAATTTATGCTTTTCTGCATAGTGAGCGCAACGAAATTTAATATGTTTAATGGTACTCCGACCATGTAGTCCAGGATCGGGTGATGTTGTACCAATAATCGTATCATATTGTTATAGATGAAATTGAAAACTTGCACAAGTAATGTGAAAGAAGCTTTCGCTGATGTTACCCAAGCGGTAACAATGTTTTTGCCAAATCTTACATGTTTTGATCTGCCGATTAAAGTGGCTAAATGTTTATCTAGGTCTTGATCCAAAAATACAGAACTTTTTCCCATTTTTCTGCCGCCTAATTTAGTTTCTTCGGATTTAGGTGTAGATTCGGAATCTTCCGAAATGTCTTCCGGTTTCTCCGGAAAATTGTCGTCAGTTGATGTTCTGCCCTCTAATTTAGTTTCTTCGGATTTAACTTTAGATTCGGAATCTCCCAAAACGTCTTCAGGCATCTCCGTCGAATCGCCAATGACTTTCTTGCTTGAAATTGTGGATGCATTTGCACCGACTGATATGAAATTAAATTTATTAGTTAATAATTATTAATTAAATTAATATTTACTATTAGTATTTTTTTAAATTTAAATTTTAACTAAAGAAATCAAATAAATTTACTCTGTTTAAATAAATTTTAATGTCTATAAAAAGAAAACGGTTAGAAACAGAAGTAAATTTAATATAAAATAATTGTTTTCTATTCATTAAATACAATTTTATTAAACTTACCAATTACAGCTAATAAAAACAACGAAAGGAACAATTTCAAAGCCATTTTAAAATATTACCAGAAAGTATATCAATTCAATGAATGACTTTTCGGAACTGAGAAGCACCAGTCATTTTCCGTGGAATTTATTTTCTCAATTTTTGCCGATAAAAATTAATTTATTGTTTCAATTATTGTTCCAGTCTTTTTACTGCTGATAAAATAACAATTAAATTAATTAAATTTTTAATTTATTAAAATGACAATTGATTTATTAATTTTAAGTTTATAAGAATAATAGTCATTGTTGTAAAAAAAGTATAGTGAAAAGTAAGAAAATATAACTAAAAGAAAAACCATAAATAAAATCGATAAAAAAGGTTTCCTTATCATTTTGAAAAGTAGGATTCACCGTTCGAAAAGTTAAAAAGTTTCTTGACAAAGCGCAAAGAACAGAAAGCAATGCATAAGAATTGAAGCAATCAATAAAATGTTTCATATTTTTATCGATAAAATTGACAAATTGAAGAAATAAATTCCTATTTTTTTTTTGCTTCTTTTTTATTGAGAACTTTAAAACTTTAAATATCCATGCAAAAACTTGTTTTTAATATCTTAAAATATAAGAAAACCTTGAAAATTAATTATTTATTTAATTGAAAACCAATTTTTATTTAATTTAAAAACTTATCATTAAAAGAAACAGGCAAATTTATTAAGCATTATTTCTTTTTTATTTTATGCGCCAACAATTCACAAAAAAATATCACTAACGCCACCGCAACCCCCAAAATGAATACATAAACTGCCCCCAATAAAGGGCCGATATCTAAGTCCTTATAATTAATATCCTCGACCACACTGGCACTAAAGAAAGATTCCATTTGACGCCAGGGTTCGTCTCGAGTGTACTGCGTTTCCCTAAACCAGAAATTGAAGAATCCAAATTCCAAAAATTTAACCGTCAAATCATCCAGAACCTTCTTGTAAGGCGAATGTCTTCTCAATTTAAGAACAGTGAAGAAATGCGCATAACAATCGTCGTCCAAAATCTTCAAATATTTTTTACCATAATCATCCAAAGTTTCCGTCTCCGTGACCACTTTATCGAACACCTTCGAGCTCAATCCGTAATTTCCCAATCTGATCAACTTATTTTGCTCTTCGAAATCCTCAGCCAATTTGAATCTCTTCAAAAGCATCTTCGCATACTTATTAGAAGCCGCCGTTTCTATTAGATCATAAACAGAAGTCTCTATATCGGACCAGTGGATGTCGTTTTCCACCATATCTTTCACGGTGTTTAACGGTTTCGTAATCCTTGGTTTTGTAATATAAGTTGTGAATCCCGCAGAATAGGCTGTCATTATCAGTAGACAATTAGCGCAAGTTAATGTAATTAAATGGCGTAAAATTAGGTTGTCCCAGAAGTGATTTTTTGGTATGTTGCCTCCGGTGAATATCCGGAAGAAATCCAAAATCGAAAGCGATAAATCTCTTCTTAAAATTGCATGTTTTACGAGACCGAGGGAAATTATGGTTGCTGAAATAAAGAGCCAGACTTTGATTTGGAAAAACTGAAAAACAAAGGTTTCGCGTGGCAGCCATTTGGACTTGGGTACCAGGAAAGTGGCACAGACGCCCATATAGGGGAAAACCTGTTCGTCGATATGGGGGATCATGATCGATTGGAATTGGCCGCAGGCAGTTGCATCCGATATATTTTCATCGACGCGGTCTCTAGCCAACGGCCAGCTTCTCGGAGGAATCACGTCGAATTCCAAGTTGAATTTTAACATTTCCCTCATCAAATTTAGCATTTTCGTGTCGATTCCGTTCCAAACTTTCTCATCCCGCACGAAAATGTAAGGTCTGCAATCGAAAACAGTGACCTTTAAGTTTGCATCTTTAAATTTTAGTTTCCAATTTTTTGATATGCTATTTGCATTTATTTGTTTTCTATTGATTGCATCAATTGCAATGTAATTTGCAAGCATTCCAAACTTAAAATTAATTCCAATTACTATTAAATTTAAAGTCCGCAGTTGTTCTTCGTATTGATCCAATTGGAAATTTTCAATATCCGTTAGCAGATTTCTTTTGAAATCACAGAAAACCAGGATGCGTCTATGGGGAAAAAAAGCCATCCTATTCGTCTCAAAAAAACTTCCAATTTCTTGAAACTGTTTCAGAATAACGATGTATCCGTTGGGTTCGCAGGAATTATTATCGAAGGCGAAAGCCATCGAGTGTTTTTATTTAAAGCGTTTAGAAAAGTTAACATTTTATTTACGTCGGAATTTTCTTCGCTTTTGTAAATCACTATGCAGTATTTCCATTCGAAAGCTCGCACAATTATATTGAAAATTTCCTCGTGATTTAATAACAAACAATGACTAAAGGGAAGCGTAGCAAGTGTTAGGAGAATTATTAGCCGTGTTGTCATATTAAGGACACTTTGTGATTAATAAGGATGACGATTAAGCAATCATTTTAAGCGTGTGCCACGAGACATGCAATGCATTAGCTGAAACTTGTAGCATTTCAATATTTTCCGTTGGTTCATTAAACATTATACATTAAACATTAAACGTGATGAAAATAAATTCATAAATTTAATGCATTTTATGTGAAATGTAAAAATCGTAATGAAATACCATATTTTCATTAATTAGTTTCTAAAAATAAATCCGTAAAAGTTTTTCACTATTGATTTTTCTTTATTATTTTATTTTATAATATTTTTATTTTTTATTCAATTTTAGTTTAAAATGTATTTTTTAATAATACAATGTCAATAAATAGTTTTTTTTTTAATTATCAAACCATTTTCATTTTATTGAAAGCTTCTTTCTGAGAAATCCAAGTAAACTATTTTCATTTTCCACGCGCCCTAAATATGACTTTTACCATTTTCGTTATATGTATTGTGTTAAGTGTTTGTTATTGGAATTTCAGATGAGAAAACACTTTGCTTGTTTGATAAACGTTTTTCTTGTCAGTTAATTCGCCGCCGGTTAATATTCGAATGGTTTTTTTTTTTCGTAGTATCGAAATTCTATTAAATAAATAAATATTACGAAATATTTTTCAATTGTAACTGAAACTAATAAATCACTTATTTGATTGTTTATTAGAATTGTTGTAAACATTTTTTAAATTGAAGATGAGTTTTTTCATTGAAATAAAAATCAATGCAATTTTAAAAGTGAAGGCGCCGGACTTTCTGTAAAATCCATTTTTTTCTAAGTGAAATAAAGACACTTTATTCAAAACTTAATTTAAAGCAAAAATAGAATAGTTTTGTTTGTTATTTATTCATTATATGAAGTGATTAATTAATAATAATTAATAACAATTAATAACAAAATTTCCTGATGTCTTTTTCTAAATAAAATTCGCTTAAATTAAAAGTGAAGTGAAGTGAAGGCGCCGTAATAATACATTAGTAAAATGTATTTTTAAACACAAAAGTAATGCTTTTTTTTGGAGAATAATTTAATTTACGTTGCAATAAATTTGTCAAATATATTTGACAACAAAAGCAAAGCTTATTTGTTAATTAATTTAATTTTCAATAAAGTTTCCTGATGTTTTTTTTTAATAAAATAACATTCAAAGTGCTCCTCAAAGTGAAGGCGCCGGGCCAAAGGTATATCCAGCAAAATAAGCATTTTTCAAATGTATCTAAAGACAAAATTTTTTCATTTTATTGTTAATTAATACAATTGTAAAGTATAATAAAGTTTTCGGATGTTTTTTTGCTTTAAAATTAAAAACCAAAAATTTCTCTAAAATTGAAAATTTAGTAAAAAAGGACATTTTTCAAATCAATTGAAACTAAAAGATTTTTTAAATAATTTCTATTTCAGTATAAAATAAAAACAGTTATTATTAATAAAAAATAGAAAAGAAAAACATCAAAGGGGCATATTAAATTAAAACTTTCCTAAAGCAAATCTCTATTATTTAGCTATATTGCCAGTTTGTTTATTCTAAATCTAAACAAAAGTTTTAATTATGATTCGAAAACTATTACTGTTCTAGTAAAGTTGGTAACTTTGGAAAAAGTTTTATTTATTTAAAATATTCATATACTAAATATCAATTTGCTATATGCTTTAAAAGTATATAAACATGGCGAGATCCTTTAAATTCGTCTTAGTGTTTCATCATCCCTTAGTCAATTGCTAAAAAATAAAATTTAAATTAAAAAAAAACCTAAAATAAAATGAAATCAAGTTATGTAGCCCCAATTTTATTAGTTCTTAGAGTACTTGGCCAATGGCCCATTGCACGAACCAAATGGAACTTCATAAACAAAATCCACAGAGTTTACGGCTACTTTGTCATCACCTCCTTCATAATATTCGTCTTAACTCAGTACGCGGACATCATTCTGCACTTAAACGATGACGTGACAATCTTAATATCTAACTTAACAGTCAGCTTGCTGTACTTCACGACAACTTACAAAACTCTGGTGATTCGCAGCGGCAAAATCCACAAAATTGTGCATCTGATCGAGCGATCCGAAGCTGTTGTCGACGATTTGGGCAGCGAAGATGCGGAAATAAAGAGAATCTTTCAGAGCAATATGAAATTAAATAATTTCTACAATAAATTTCTTAGTGTTTTTTCGGTTTCGACGATAGTACCGTTTTTCGTGGCTCCCACCATCGGACTTTTCACAATGACCGAAAACCGGCCTCTGCCTTTCAACTCTTGGTTTCCTTTCGATAAGGACAAACACTTTATTTTAGCCTACGTGATTCATTTCTGCGCCGGAAATCTTGGCGGATGCCTTACTTGCTTGACGGATTTATTTTACTGGTCGCTAATGATGTATTTCATCGGCCAACTGAAAATACTTCAGCATAAGTTCAAGACTTTGGAAAGTAAGAGCCGATTAATTGGCGAAAGGTCCAATCAATCTTTCGATGCTTTGCTCAGTGCTAATTTAAAGAAATCTATTAAGTTGCATCAATTGATAATTAGGTAATTTTATTAAAATTTTATTTTTTATTAGTTTTTCTTTATATTAACAGTAATAATTACTATTATTTTATTAATTTAGCAAAGTTTTTATAAGGAAAAATTTTTGTAGCTACGTAAATCATTTAAATTCGGCTTTGAAGCCTTTGATGCTGACCGATTTTGGAATCTGCACTATGCAAATTGGAATTATCGGTTTTCAAATCATAACTGTAATAATCTTTTAAACTAATAAAACTTAATTTAAAATGGTTTAATATTTTAGACTGATTTCGGCATGGATCAATTATTCGGATTCGAATATTTGGCTGCTATGTTACTTCAAATGTTTCTTTTTTATTGGCATGCCAACGATATTCGTTTAGAAGTAATTCTTTAATAATAGTTTTTCTTTAGTAATAATTTATTAATTACTTTTTTTTAATTTTATTTTTAGAGTTTAAAAATTGCAGATGCCCTTTGGGAAACTTACAGTTATGAATTTCCAAAATCCGTTCAAAATTCAATGCGTTTTTGCATGAGAAGAGCCCAGAAACCGCTCACTTTAAACATTGGAAACTTTGCGCCAATGTCTACTGCTACCGTTATTACAGTAAAAACTTTTTTAAACTTTTTTTCACAATTTAAATTTTATATTTTAGGTGCTGCGCGGTTCTTATTCATATGTTGCTTTAATGAGCGAAATTTATAACAAATCATCCACTTAAATGCAAATTTTAATTATTTTTGTTTTTCAAATTCAAACAAACAATTTTACTGCTGATTACATTTAAGTTTCTTGTCAATTGTATACATAGAAACTATCGATTTAGCGATCACTTTATTTTTTATTTTTCCAGAGGAAAAGGTAAATATAACAGACAAGTTTAATTAATGATCTGAATTGTAAACTTGGTAATTAAAATGTAAGTAATCATTAATTTTAATTAATCATAATCATAAACTGTCCAGTAAAAGTTGAAAAAATACCTGATGAATTGCTTTGGAATTTAAATTTCCCGCGCTTTAATCCTTTAAAAATTTAAAGGGACTGGCACTGTCAAAATTCTGATGTCAGAAAAACTGTCTGTTCTATGTTTTCAACGAACGTTTTGTTTACATCTCTTTAATTTATAATTAAAACTCAAAAAACAATTACTTGCAATCTCAAACAGTGTTAATTAACTATGTCTAATAAACTAAAACTAGCTGTAAGTATGCTCCCTTTAATTTCTCTGGCATTTGAATCGAAATTCAAATTTAAGGACCAAATGAAGGACAAACAAAGAATGTTTTTCGAAAAAAACAGACTTCAAACATTCAACAAATGGATTTATAGTGCGGATAAGAAATGCAGTGCAGCCAAGGTATACTTCTTCACCGCAAAAAAATGAATTAAAATAGCACTGGTAATAAATTTCAGTTAGCCGAAGCAGGGTTTTACTTTATTGGTTCGAAGAAGGAAAACGATTTGGTGGAATGTTTCATGTGCAGAAAGAAGCTGGACGGATGGGAAGAAGATGATGATCCTTGGTTGGAACATATAAAGCATGCCTCACATTGTTCATTTGCCTCTAATCGCAGGCAAGAAAATGATTATCTGTTGGTTGACTTTCTGGAAATGCATAGAGGCTTTGTGGAGAAGTTATTCGATGAGTATTCAGATGAACTAGCCGCTCAATTCGATAAACAAATGAAGTCTGTTATTAAGTATGTAAAAAAGAGCAAAGCCTTTAGTAAATAAGGAGTTTTCTTTGAACTTTCTGAAAATGTAAAAATTGTGTAAAGCATTTCTGTTGCATTCGATTTGTAATTTTTATTTCTTTGCGCAATTTAAAAAAAAATTAACGAAATGAAAATTAAAGTTCAAAATTATTTATTTCAATGCCTTAATTACAAAGTGTTTTTTTTTTTGTTTGTTTTAACAATGATTGCTTGTATTGGCTAATTAATTGTAATAACTAATTCTTTATAGCAAAAGCAAAAGGTCTATATGCTACTTTTGTGCGTTTTGTAGTATTGTAAAAAATATAATTAATTAATTAATACTAATAAAGAAATAAATTTCAAGTGAGTAATAAAATGCAATTGCAATTGGTGGCGTTGTTGAATTAATCAACTTCCAATTTTCGGAAGCTGCCTTGCAACTCATTGATTTCCCCGTCTTGCGTGTTGCGTCTGCAGATGATTCCTCTGTCGGAGAGCAAATTCATGTTGTCGTAGGACAACAGTCGGTTCCTCTTTGCGGACATTTCCTTCTTCCAGAGATCAATCATTTCAGCCATCGGCATCACGCCGCCGTATTCTTTGGGCAATACTGCTTTCGGTAGGTTTTTGTGGACCTCCGACATCGAATCATAAATCTAAAATCATTTCTAATTTAGTTTTATTCGTTCTTTTTTTTAAGGTTTAATTTTTTTTTAAATTTATTTATAATAAGCAAATTACCTTAAGACGTTCGCGAAGTTTCTCACTAACTCTCGAAGCTCCAAATTCCACCACATATTTAAAAGCAGACATCAAATTGACGACGTGGCAAACCTTATGCCTAATGGGCATCGATTGCTGCAAATTTTAAAAATGAATTTTTCTTCTTTCGAATTAAGTAATTTAATTTAATAGAAAATTTAATTAAAAAGTGAATTAATTAGAAAAGAAGAAAACTGACCTCTCCCCATTTCATCAAAGTAGCAAACTCAGAGATGGACCAAATTGAAACGTGATTAACGGTAACATTAGCACCGTCTCCGAAGTAGGTAAAACCAAGCACCTGGTTTTCTTCGTCTTCCAATAAAGTCTCGTAGGTGATGATATGAGAGCGGGCCATATCGCTGCTGGTAAATTTATGCGGATCAAGTTTACCTGCAAGTGAAAATGATTTCATCATTATTTTTATTTTAATGATAATATAAAGTTTCAATTGATTAATTTACTAATTAACAATTAATTATCAAATTATGAAAAATAAAATGACTTACTTGGAATGGTAAAAATAACCCTTCTGCCGTTGTTGTCCCTGTAAGGACTCACGAAAATATATCTAAAAATCAATTTTTTCCCATTAAAAAATTTTTAATTATGGGGGAAAAAAATTAAATTACCCATTGGATATCAACTCGTTGACTTTGGTATCTTGACAGTCCATGTCGTAGAAGATATGTTTGAACTTTTTACGTAAATTCAGGTACTTTAGTAACGTTTGCTGAGCCATTGCCAAGCTGTACTTCTTGGCGCGCAAGAATCGCAACAGAAAGTTGTCATCTAAAATGCAAAGGAATTTTTAATAATTTCATTGTTAAAAATTACAATTTTGAGAATTTAGATTTCATTTTTTTGTTGTTCTCGTTAATTAACGCTTTTTATTTTAGTTTTAAATTATTATAATTATTTTATTAATTTAATATTTTATTAAATTAACTATTATTTTAAATTTAATTTAATTATTTTTAGTTCAATTTTACTTGAAAGCATATTGAAAATTAAAAAAAAAATGTTTTTTGAGTTAATTGTAATTGAAAATAAATAGTGAAAATCTTAAGGGAATTTTTAAATGATATTTTACTATTGAAGTTATGTTGTTTTTGAATTTTTTCTTTTAAAATCAATAAGTTTAACATTTAAAGCCAATCGAACAAATGGCAAGGACTTCTTAAGTAATAAACTTTAATGATTTTAATTATTTTGCTTTGCTTTTCTTCATCTACTAAATTCAAAATGATTTATTTTATTTGTTCTCAATAAAGTTTATTTAAAATTTTCAATGGAATTTAATTTATCAGTTCTTGTTTAAATTTTTATTTTAGATTTTTATTTTTTATCTTTAGATCTTAATTAATCAATTATATTTTTTGTTTTATTTTATTTTTTAATTTATTATTAGATGTGAGTACTGAAATTATAATAATTAATTATTGAAAACTTATTATTGGAAGTTTTTCATTACTAATTTTTAAACTTTCATTAAAATTTTCCATCAAAAGTTCTTTAAAGTTTTCAAATTGTATTTTATAATAATAAAATTATTTGAAAACTTAATTTAAAATGTTAAAATAAGTTTTTAAAAGAGTTTAAATAAATTAAATTAAATTTTTTAACAAACTTTTCAAAAAATTTTAAACTATTTTTACAGTTTTTAATTTAGGAAACATTTAAAAATAATTTAAAAAAAATGGAATAGCATACCTAAAATGCAATTTTGAATATCGGAATTCGACTGGATCCATTCGCGAAACTGGACCAAGCATTGTCTCTTCGTGTTTTCGTCCTCTCGCAGTTCACTTGTCGCGATCTTGCCAACGATATCCGACAAGTTTTCCTCTTCCTTATCCGCCCCCAACTTTTCACTCCACGGATTACCGACGATCACTTTCGTTGAAGACATGCTTTGCAAATCTTCTCTTCGGATGCAACTCGTTAACTTCACTTTTTTAAACTGCTGCTGCAATAAAACAAAACAAAAACAAACATTACAAATTACACTTTTCTTATTACCAGTAATAATAATTACTAATTAAGTAAAATTTAATACTGTGCATGTATTTAATGATTAATTTGTGTAGATATGTAGAAAGGTTTCGTTGTTTTCTAATGAGACTTACAAGCACTACAAGAGTAATAAGTATACATTTATGTGTGTCAACATACAACCGACAAGAACTCTCGAGAATGGTTCGGTTTTCTTGTGTAGCAATAGCAATAATGCAGACATAGTTATGAAATGGCAAGAATGTACGTGCTATACCGTATAATTTGTGCTGGTAACCAACTAATTACCGATTGTCCGTGTTCAATTTCCACTCTTGCAGTTATTTAATTGAAAATTTTCAATTTTTAATTTTCCGACAATTTTTCTGTGAAATTTCGCAACTTTTATGATTGCTTTTTAATGTTTAGTTTAGGTTTATCTTTATATTCTCCATGAAAATTAATAATAATTTATGTTATTTGCTATTTATTACATGTTTAAAAAAAAATTTAGTGTGTTGAAATTTTTTAAACAGTGATTAGTTTGGTAATTCATTGGCTGGGTGTGTCATAAATTTTCATAAAGTTTATTGCACGAAAATTTTTCAAATATTTTGGCGTTTTATGCAGCGGTTTGCAAATTACTTTAAATTTTTAATTATTTTTTATTTTTATTTTGAAGGCTGTTTGAATTTAATACTAGCTGTTATGTAATGTGCAATAAAATGTTTCTTTTTAAAATCTTAAAATTTAAATACTGTAAAAGCTTATAAACAACTTTTAAACACAATAAAAACTTTCTTTATTATACTGGACATTTTTACATTTAAAGAAATTTTTATTACTTTATACTGGGCAGTTTTAAATGATAGATATTTTATTTACAATTCATTAATTTGAAATTTAAATTTTTATTTAAAAAAAAAATTATTATTTGTAGAAATAAATTAAATTTTTATTTAAATCAAATAATAAACAAAAATAAACGAAGAAATAAATAATAACTTCTGAAATTGAGCATTTATTGCTTAATAAATGCAAATTATCTTTAAATTCATATAAAAATTTAAAACTGTAATTTTTAATTCTTAATCAAGAGAAGATATAACAATTCTTTCATCACCTTTGACTTCTCGAAGAAGTTTATTACAAAGGAAAGTGCTGCTGAATCAATATTTTTATAACATTTAAAATATTATATTATATAATTATATAATAAAAGAGTTTTTTCGAAATAGAAACTGTTTGAAAGAAAAGAATAGATGCAATCAAAGACTTTTCTTCTTGTTGTTGTATAAAGTGCAAACAATGAAATGCTTGAACTATGATATAACTTATTTACATATTTATTTAAAAATCTTGAAAGGTTTTTTACTTCTTTTGCACTTTGCTGTTCTTTATAAAGACAACAAACAGAGATAAATATTCGAAAAAGTTATTTTAACATCACATAACGCCACATTTTTCAAAGAAAAAAATCAAATTTTATTTTTTTTTATTATTATTTATTTTCTAGTCATCGAAATAAAGGAAATAATAAATTTGATTTCGGTTGCGGTATTTACGCATAGAAAATATTATGCAAAAGCAACTTGGGTCGATTAAATTTAGTTATATAACGAAAAATTTTCGATTTTTTTAAATTTATGTTTGTGTGTATTAATTACGTCCAGTCTTCCAGCAACCAGAAGAGTAGGTTGATGAGTTAATAGAAATTCTCCAGTAAAAGATTTACTTATTTCTCTATTCGTGTTTTTTTTTTTCTTCAATTTCTTCAAATTTAAAATGGTTTTATTTACTTTTTTTTAATTGAAAATTCCAAGAACACTTTTTAATATTCAACAGTTTAATAAATTAATTAATTATGGTCAAATTTGATTGTTAATTAATTAGTTTCAAAACATTTGGAATATTGTTTTATTACATTGATCTTAGAAACAAATAAATAAATTTCCGCGGATTTCCACGGTATTTAGAAAATTGAAAATGTAAAACTGTTAATTTAGTAAAAGTTTTCTCATGGAAGCATTTCGCCAAAGCGTAAGTGCATTGCATAAGAGGAAAATCTTTAGGACAAACAATGTGCAGCAGCGAAATCTTGACGCGGTCCCTATAGGAAAGTAGCGTTACGTATAAAATGCGAATTATCAAAGAAGATGAAGATGAAGATGAAGAAGAACTATAAAGATGCACCTACACGATCGATTGCGAAACTTCCTTCAGATATTTTTCACATTTCTTTTCTTTTCTTTTCTTCTTCATCTCTTTCTTCATATCTGCTCTCCAAAAGAAAATTTATTCTTTTTTCGTAATATACCTTCTTCCTTATTATATCTAACACTTACAGTATAGTTTCTTCTTAAATAACATTCAAATTGAGCATTAACAATAATGCAAATATCGATAAGGTAACATGTAATCTTGTTTACTGCATTGCCAGTTTTTGCATAATTAACCGTAGAAATGTTATAATAACTTTGATTTATTCAGATTCAGATATACGTAAAGAAATTTGAAAAAATCCAATGAGATAAATGAGTCGCTTATGCTTATTAGAGTAGCAGTTAACTTGCTTTCCTTTTCTTTTACTTTCTAGTCTGTTGGTCTTTCTACGTCTACGTCACTCAATGTTTGCGCTCTCAGTCAGTGGTCTCACATTAAGAAGTGAATCGAAACTATGTAGGCTTCCAGTGCCTAGTACTTTTGTAATAAATGTAAATACTGTGTAGTGTGTGTGTGTGTGTGTGTGTGTGTAGAAATAAAATAATTAAAGTTTGATGGTTGCATGTTAGCCATAGACACCATAAGCATAGCCATAGGAAAGAGTAATTGGCGGTAAAAGCGGGGAGCCGACAGCAGCCAACATGAGCCCAGAATTAGCGAGAAAAGTGGTTATCTAATAAACGTAATAATGACTTAAATAATACTTGAGAATGAATTTGCTATGCTGCTTTAAGTGTGCCACGAATTCTTCACTTTTCTCTTGTGTTCTATTTTTGCTCTTTTTCTATTTTCTTCTTTTCTTTTTTCTTTTCTTGTTGGTAATCAAATGTCACGACTCTTTTTTATCACGTAATAAATGGTCTACTTTTTATTTTTAATTAGATTTTTTTTTAATTTTTTTTTCGTTTAATAATAAATGTTTATTTATTATCTTTTTAAGTGTTTTAAAATTTAATTAAATTAAGTTTTTTTATTATTTATGTTTAAATAATTAAATTTTTAATGTTTTTAGTTGTAAATTACAAATGTTAAAAAATAATTTAAAATTTATTAAACAGAAAAAATATATTTCAAAAGAAACAAAAAGTTATTTTCTTAAATTCAGTTTTTCTCTATATAAAAAAAAAGTTAAATTTCCCTTAAAACAATTAGAAATTTACCCCTAATTAACAACGTTTTAAACAAATGGAAAAAAGTGCAATACTTACTGAGTAAACCCCGAAAGTTGAAGGACAAGAGGAAAATCCTTGGGTGTGAAATTTGGAAATGCTTCAAAGCTTCAAAGCTTCAAAGGAAAGTGCCGACAAACTTTACTAATTAGAAATATAAAAAGCAGCAGTTGTTTGCTGACGAACGTTGAACAAATAAATAACGCTATTAGTCTGCGGTGTCTTCATTAAGTACCTCGCTACTTAGCTTTTAAAAGACGTTGGCCAAAGTGGGAGCAGAACAGATTATTTCATTCTCTTCCCCGGCCCGGCACTTTTTTCTACACATTTCATTATTCATTAGGTAAATACGTAGTATATGCGTAAATGCACTGGTAATTTGCGTGCATTTTTTGTTCCGCAGAATAACTGAATAACAGAACAAGATTCGCCGTATCTGCATAATTATTTTTGTTTTTGCAGCGATACTTTGATGAAATTTACGCAATAATTATAATTATGAAGTGAGTGCACTTCTTTAATTTCTTTTCACTTGATTATTTTTTTATTTATTTATTTATTTATTTTTTTGTTGTTGGGTTGATTATGACGTTGGCAATATGCAATAAACCGTCTTTCTAATTAGGACAAATGTGGCAATATCAATAATGACCACAACTATGTTATTATTACTTACTTTTCTCTTTATTGCTATTTGTATTAATATTTGATAATTTAGTTTATCTTAATTTGTGCTCTGATTTTAAATTATTTACAATTTTTTTTTAGTTATATTAAATTAAATTAATTATTTAAAAATTTAATGAACTTTTAATTACTTAATGAAATGATCAGTATAATAATTACAAAATTAAAATAAAAAAATAATTAATTGATCTATAAAAATGTTTCATTTTTGTATCATGCCTTTTATTTATAAATAAAAATCAAAAAACTCAAGGTAACTTAAACATTTTTACAACTTACTTTTTGTGCATCTGCAATTTTTTTCCAAAGCAAATCAAATAGCAAACAATAAAATTAATTGATTCTGAAAGTAAAAACTTGTTCAAAATTAATGAAACAACTCTTTAATCCTCTTGAAAAATATAATGGCAAGTGTAATGCTGTAGAATTGCAGAGAACGTAACACATAATAAGTAAACACTAAGTAAAACTATACAAAAAAAAACCGAATTAAAAAGAAATTAAAAAGTGTATCCTTTGTTCATGCTTCTTGTACTCGCGAAAGGTAATAAGGTACATATGCCATATGCGCCTTCCATGGACCTACTTAATGAAAAAGTGACGATTTTGTAAGAAATAATAAAAGGATGTGAAAGCATAACGTACTATGTAATCAGTAGTATTGAAAAATTGAAAATATTCTTATCGAGACTTTTTATTTTTTAATTAATCAATCAGATTATTAAATTAAATAAGATTTTCATTTGGATTTATTATTTAAAAAAATATATTTACTTTTTTTTTTTTCGTTGTAATTGTTATTAATTATTAGAATTTGATATTTTATTGTCTAATATGAACAATAAATATACTTTTTATTTAGTTAAAAAAAAGTTTTAAAATTGTTAAAATACCGATGTGATTATATAATAAGCGAGCCTATCTGAAATAATAATTGTTTTCATATTTTCGCAATTCTCATCATGTTTTATGGTTAATTTTCGTCATATTATTGGCCGATTCGTAGGAGAAAATATAATAAAACAATATTTCCGCATCAATACAGCTTTCGTAAGCTTTCATCGTTTATTTTTACTTAGAAAAATACTTAGAAAAATTGAAATCAAAGTATTTTAATAGCTATTTTCAAGAAGCCAAATTTAAAATATTTTAAAATTATTTAAAATAAAATTTAAAAGATTAATTAATTATATATTAAAACTGGCAGAAAAACTAGGTGACAACAAATATTCTGTTTAATTTTTGTTTAAATTTACATGTCACGTAAACGTAAAGCATGGAAATTATTTCAAATTTAGCGAAAATTGAAAATTCAATTTGCATTCACTGAAAATTTACCGAGAAAATTAGACTAACACACTCCATTGCACAATTCACTATGCGTAATTAGTGAACTTTGTTATTACCTATTACGGAATTATTATTGTTTTTGTGTAAAATTCTCCGTTTCCATAAATTACTATTTCTCTTGAATTTAAAATTAATATACTATCGGTATTTTTGCATAAATTTAAAAAACCCAACTTAATTACAATGTTGTTTTACGTAGCACTCTTGCAATATTGGTAAAACCTGTATTTTTTAATATTTTTTTTTTTGTTTTAATTGGTAAAAATTGCAAAAAAAGGATTAACAATTTAGTGATTTTTTAACAAAAGTGAAATTTTATTTATTTGCTAGTATTTTAAAACTGTTTCCTTTGGTTTTATTGCCTTTATTTTTGAGAAAATAAAAACTTTAATGCCTAATTAAACAACAAACAAAGGTTGTTATTAAATATTCAGTTATTTTTATCAATGTACTGATTGTTAAATGTTAATTAAAAGTTAAAACAACACCTTTGTTATTTATTTTTTTTTGAAAAAATATATTTAGCAAAGGTTAAAAATTAAAATTTTCGATAAATTTTAAACCTTGGAAAATATATGGAAAACATTTCAGAGAATTTCCATTTTTTGTTACAAACAATTTTTTGAAAATACTTTATTTACACTATTTTCAATAATTGGTTTATTTTTATTTTAATAATAATAGTTTTGACTGTTTAATATTGTTTATTTATTTTATTATGAATAAAGAATTATTTTTATTAATTAATTAATAAAGAAAAATTCAGCATTACTTGAAGTAATTAATTAATTAATTACTTAAATTAAAAATATATATATTTGGTTCGCTGGACCTGAAATTTATATTAATTTATTTCTTTACTAATTAATTACTATTGTTTGCAATATTAAATAATCAATTACATTAATTTTTTATAAATAAATGTAAATAAAAATGCAAAATAATCAATAATATAAGTGATTTTATTATTTTAAGGAAACTACACTGATTAATTATCATATTACTTAATTGGAAAACATAAAATAAATATTATTACACAGTAAAAGAAAAAAAGAAAAGGAAAAACAAGAAAAACTGAAAGAAAAACAGGAATTAAAAAATTTACGCAATAGAAAATAAATTATTAATTATAAAAACTTCTTCAGTTATCCAGAGAATTATTGTAATTATTAGTAGTCTTTATTATATATTATTAAAAATTATAAAATAAAGTTTAAAATAAAGAGAAGGGGAAAATTAAAGAAGAAAAAAAAGCAATTACAATTGGAATTTACATCAAACTCTTTCATCATACATTAAATACAAATCGTAATATTTTATTGACGTCAAACTCAAACCATAAAATTACACTTAATGGGATAAATAAGTCTTTACCGAAAACCTTTCGCCGCCTCTCTTGTCTCTTGTCTCTTCACTCACGCCTTTTTCACAATAACATCATTGATCATTACAATCTGTGCATTCAATGCATTTAAATGCAATTTAATAATTAATGCAATTGCAAAGTATATTTTAAACACAAATTTTAGCAATTTCATCAGTCGCTTATATTTACAAAGAAAGAAAAACTTTCTCAAAATGAAAAAAAAATGGAATTTCTTAATTAATTTTTTTTTATTAATTAAAAATAAAAATTTAAAATTTGACATTTAAAAATAAAAATTAAATTAAAAAAAAAAAGACAAATAAAATTCAATTAAAAATTTTTAATTATCTTGTAAAATTAAGTTTAATTATCTTTTTTGAACTAAATTTCTTTTACATAATTTTTTTCTTTCGCATAATTCAATAAACAATAACTGTCTTGACCACAAATAATGATAATTTAAGAACCGATTGCAATAATAATAATAATAGTAATAATAAATAAAAACAAAGGTATTGTTCTCTAAATAAAACTGCAAAGCAAAATTACTCAATGTATTGTACGATCTTTATTGTTTCTTCAGTTACGCACCGATCGTCTTAGAATTTGCACTTCTGGTACTGTAATTAATAATAATTATATTTGAAAAAAAATATATAATAATTGCGTAATCAATTAGAACGCTGCATCAAAAGTCATTTTAGATCATCGCAAAAAAAAATAAAGGAAACGCTACAATTACCACTGACATTATATAAAACTCACTCCGCATGTACATAACACATAATGCGAACTTTTAATAATTATTAAATTATTATTAAAATACTAATGTTTGGTAATAATTATAAACTACAGCACGCATATAGGGGAGAAAATTCTGCAAGTGTTAAATTATAATTATTGCCATTATTGGGCAATAGATTTTCATCAAAGTGAGCAAATGCGTGTTTACCGTCTATTATATCACTCGTTTCAAATGAATTTGCGATTTTGTTTTTTAACGTACTTTAAAGTACGTTCATTTATTACTTGCAGGGTAATTAATGAATTGCATATTCCGTTTTTAATATTAATTACTCTGGTAAAAGTTTCCGAAAGGAATTTTCTCAAATTTAAACGGTTTTTAACTTCGTTTCGAATAATTTATTGCTACTTTATGAAAAATAACTAGTTTTGATTGATTTGATTGAAACTAATTAGTTGGTAGTTTCTCAAATAGAATTTATTAATTTTATATTAATTTATTTATTATATTATCAATTAAAAAAAAATATATTGTCTGCAGAATAGATTTTAAATGGTTATTTATTATTTTTTGAATTAATTATTTATTTATTCAATTTTTTAGGTAAATTTTAAGGTTTACCAAGACAATAAATTGAAATTAATTTATTTTTTTGATTATTTCATTATATAGTTCATAAGAAAAAATACATTTCTACAAAAAAAAAAAAAAATTAAATACACTTTGATTCATTGCAATTGATCTTAAATTTAAAAAAATGTTACCAACATTTACATGAAATTAAATCATTTAATAACTGATAACTTAATAAACAGTCCACAATAATTTCATTAATTAATTGCTAATAATTTTCAATTTATTACTAATTAATTTCAAATTAATTAATGTTATTTCCTCATTCGTGTCTCTTCAGTTTCATTTGCTTCTGTATAATTTACAGAACTTTACAGTAACTTTTAAATAGAAAAATATTATTTTGATTGAATTGAACTAATTAATTAATATAATTTCAAATAAAACCAATTGTTTTAATAGATAATTTATTAAAATGATAATTTAAATAGAAAAAATTATAAATTTGTTGCTTGAAAAATTAGGCTTTGATGAAAATTAATTTGCTGTTTGTTTAATAATATTTTTTCTGGTACTTTCAGAAGCCAAATTAGACATATCAAGTAAATTTTATATTATTTTTCAATTGATTTATTATATAACATTGAAAAAGGAATAAAAAATATTAAATTTAAATGAACTTTGATACCTTTCTATTAATTAAAATAATAGACTAAAATTGCTTTAAATTAAGTCACTAAATAAGTTTAAAACAACCCTTCCAAAAATTTTCTAAATTAATTAATTATTTATTTACTTATTATGCTAATTACTAAATTTGCAATTAATTTTGTAACATCATTTTCCTTTGATTTCTATATAATTAAAGTTTTTAATAAATTAAATAAAAAAATAAAATTTTAATTAATCAAAACCAACTAGACATTAAATTTTTAAATAAAACTAAATTCTACATAAGATAATTTATTGTTTTGCCATTACTAATTAAAAATTAATTTTTAATATAATCCTTAATTAGTTATTTGAAAAATTACTTGTTGCTGAAAAATAATTAACTTTTTTCAGGTAAATAAAAAACCCTTAGACATTTAAATTTTATTTTATTTTTCAATTGATTTATTACATAGTAATCAGAATAAATTTAATTAAACTTTTATTAATTACAATTGATCTTAAAATTTAAAAAAATATATAATTAACAAAAATTACTTAAATTTTAATCACTTGAAAAATTAAAAAAAAAAGAAACAATTTTCTTAATTAATAAATTCCTAAATTGATTTATTTACAATAATTAATGTTGCCGCCTCATTCGTCTCTCCAATTTCTTCTGTTTCTTTTCGTTAACTTCTGGTTCTGGAGCGCCAGGCTGGAAGAAATATGGCCCCAGAATATTCTTCCAGAGCAGCCAAAAGGCTCCCACAGGAATCAGCAGCCACAAATACCAGAAATAATTAGAAATTAACGATGCAGTCACTTGGCAAATTGCTGTTAATATAATTATATCTTTAGCATATCTATAAACAATAAAAACAAACAATTAAAAACGTTTGTTAAATATTAAAAAAAAAATTGCTTACTCTACTATTCCACCTTCCATATTTAAATCTGTACCACTGGTAATTATCTGGCCAGTCTCTGTAAAGCTTGGCTTGGCAGCAAAAGCCATAAATTGGTAGGCCCCAATATATACAGCACAAGAAAATAAATACAAAAGCTAAAAGTAAACAATTTTAGTTTTCCGATGAGGAATAACAAACCACTGAGTTGAAACTTACTATGCTTATTGTAGAATTATAAAAAACAAGTACAACTAGTGATAATGCATTAGCAATTATTGCCATATTCCTGTAGAACTTTAAAGTCGAGACATTTTCTTCAATTATTTGCTTGGCACCTTTGGTGCCAACTTTTCCTTTAGGTTTATCCTGAAAATAATAAATGAAATTAATTAAATTAAACGGAGTAAATAATGGTACTTACAGCCATAATAAATATTGTTATTTGAAGTATCCAACTTGGGTCCACAGGTGTTTTATTATTAATTTTATTAATAAACTTTAGCAAGAGCTCAGAGGTACCTGTTCAACATGTGAAACGTTGTGACGTAGTGACAATAATATGCCAAATAGTGTCACGTCACTTTACAATTAATTAACGCTTTTAAATTCTGGACAATAGTTTTAATCAAATTGTTACTAAATAGTTATTTAAAAGCATAAATAAATTTAAAAAAAGTTAAAATGCAAAATGTAAACATTAATTGACCTTCTGAAGGTTGAAGGCAAAACGCGGAAAGCAGTGGAAACTTCATTTTTGCCGTAGCCCAGTGAAGTTTTCTTTGACAGTTATCAAAACTTCAGTGCACACAGTGTTTCTGTTGTTTTAATCAATGTAATTTGTACTGGCAATTATTGATAAAAATGAATTATTCATAAACTAATTGAAGAATCCAACAACTGTTTTCAGGGTACGCTTATTTAATGTATATTCTTTTGAAAAAACCTCACATTTTAGGAATCCTGCAATGCTTTCATTGTAATCATTGCAAAAACAAAAAATGCAAAGTGCTGCCTTCAACATTTAAATGCTTTAATAGCAAATTTTACCAACGAAAAGCCAGGAAAATGATGGAATATGAGTATACGTCGTTCCGCAAAGAAGTGGACGTTCATAATCGATGCTGCGGCGGCTCAGTTTGGTGCATCAGAGATATCTGCGGAATAATCTGTGCAATAGTAACATGGCTTCTAATTCTCTATGCAGAATTCGTCGTCATGTATGTGATATTATTACCAAGTACTTATCCTGTGTACAGTGTCATCAACATAGTGTTCTTTCAAAGTTGTGCCTTTTTGGCCTTAGCATCACACTTACGGACAATGTTTACTGATCCTGTAAGTGTGGCAATTTTTATTTGTTTCAAATTTAAAGTTTTCTATGAAATTTCTTAATTTATTTTAGGGTGCTGTTCCTAAAGGCAATGCCACCAAAGAGATGATACAACAGATGGGCTTTAGAGAAGGCCAAGTGATTTTCAAGTGTCCCAAATGTTGCAGTATAAAGCCCGAGAGAGCTCATCATTGTTCAGTGTGTCAGAGGTGCATCCGAAAAATGGATCATCATTGTCCGTGGGTCAATAATTGTGTGGGCGAAAACAATCAAAAGTATTTTGTCTTATTCACTGTAAGTTTTTCTAATAATTTTTTATTTCATTTAAGTAATGAAAATTGTAAATTGATTGTTTTTTTCTTATTTTTTAGTTTTACATTGCAACAATGTCGTTGCATTCATTATTTCTGGCAGTTAATCACTTCATGGTTTGCGTGCGACATGATTGGAAAGAATGTTCGGCCTACAGTCCACCGGCCACAGCCGTTTTCCTTCTGTTTCTTTCGTTCGAGGCATTACTGTTTGCGATTTTCACGGCTGTGATGTTGGGCACGCAAGTGCAGGCCATTTGGAACGACGAGACGGGTATCGAGCAGCTGAAGAAAGAGGAGGCCAGTTGGGTGAAGAAGAGCCGGTGGAAAAGTATTCAGTCAGTATTTGGTAGGTTCTCTCTCGGTTGGTTTTCGCCGTTTGCCAAGCCGACGCCCAAATCGAAATTCGAGAGTTTTCTCTATTCCGTGTAAACTGATAACAAACTGTAAAGCACCAATTATAACGTACTGTAATATAATTACTAGTGAATTTTTTCATAGCATATCAAATGCCATCTCTATAGAATATGAAACTACCATTGAAAACAATACCAAAAAAAGCGTTCTGCTGAAATAACAAAAACATAAACAAACAAAAAGAAAGACAAAAAAAACTAATGAAAAAATGACGCCTTTTTTATTGATAAGTTTATTATTGATTCGTTGCAAGTTGTTTGTAACGGATTGCTAAGGGGTAATTTATTTATATCACTAAAAAACTACTTAAAAATACAAAAAGTGAATAAGTTATTTATTAATTGAATTTCTGATATGAAAATGAGTCTAAAATTAAGAAATTTAAATACCAAAAATTTAGAAATGCTGAAAAAGGACATCTAATTTAATTTTCCAAAGCAAAAGGGGATTAAAATTGAGTAATTTCATTACTAAAATTTGAAAAATGTATAAAAAGAACGGTTTATTGAATTTTCTGATGCTAAAAAAAGGGTAAAATTTGGTGATTTCTTAAAAAACTTAAAAAGGAACAATTAATTGTAATTACTGATGCAAAAAGGGGCTAAAATTTAATGATTTTATAACTAAAATATTTAAAAAATGCAGAAAATGAACAATTAATTAATAAATGCAATGTTTTCTGCAAAGAAAGCCAAAATCGCAAGGCAGAAGAAAAGAGTTGTCAGGAACTAAAAGATACATGTATTTTTAATATTCTCGGCAAACTAATACCATAATCACAATATGTCGTTATAAATAATAAAATACTTAAGCTAGCTGACAAACAAAATTACTGTTGTCCTTCAGGAATAAATTATATTGATTGCTAACGCTTCTTAAAGCAAGCAGTATATTTTTCTGGAGTGAGAGTTATTCCAGGAATGGGAATGCCTGTAATTTCTGGAGATCCTTTCTGCAAGGCGACATCGTACATTTTCATTATGCCAGTGAAAAAGGTGAAGATGCAATTTCTTGCTAAAGAATCTGCTAAGCATTTGCGTTTACCTAAAATTATTTAAAAAAAAAAATTATTATTGTAATTATTATTTTTTTTTGTAATTAAATATTACCTATGTTGAAAGGATAAAAATGGTCATATTGAATTAACTGACCGTTGGGCCCCAAAAACCTCTCCGGGCGGAAATTCTCCGGATCTCCCCACAATTCAGCATCGTTATTCACCGAATAATTGCACAGCAGAATTGTTGTGTCCTAAAATTATTCATAATTACAAAAATAATAATTAGAAAATTAAAATTAATTAAAAAAAAAATGAAATAGCTACTTTTGGAATTTTGTAAGGTCCTATTTTTACATCTGTACATGGTACCCTTGGTCCACTTACTGGTACCACATGGAAAAATCTCTGCACTTCGCTAATGACGGCCTCTACATATGGAACCCTAAAATTTTCATTTTTAATTCATTTAAAATAGAAAATTATTTTTTTTTTTAAAGAAAAAGTTGCTTTGTTTTAATTTAAATTAATTAATTAATTTACAATTGTCTGTTGTGGTATTGCGGCAGTGAATCATCTTTATAAGCCTCATCCAAAAGATTGTGGATCTTTTTTTGGATTTCGGGAAACTTGATCATTGCCAAAATGGCAAAATCGATGGTGTTGCTTGTTGTTTGCGAGCCAGCAATGAAAATATCTACGCAAACCATCATCAGTTGTTCATCTGCAATTTATATTTTGTTTTTTACTTTTTCCACTAAATTTAAAAAATATATATTATTTTTTATTTATAAAAAAATAATCAATTAACAGTAAAAATAAATAATAAAAAAATAAATAAAAACTGACCAGTAAATGTTGAATCACTTGATTGTTTCATTTCACTTATAAAAGAATAAATAACATCGTCCTGTCTTCCAGGATACCAATTGCTATGATGGTCCTTAATGATTTGCATAATAAACTCTTTCATTTCTTTGTTCAACTGAACGATTACTTCGTATCCAATGGATTTGGGCATTATGAATCTGAGCCAAGGGAATGAATCCAATAAACCTCCTGCCACTCCGAACGCTTTCGATCGCATTTCCATCAATTCCAGTAATCGTTTCAAACGCCCGTCGTGTCGATTTAATCGTTCGCCCGCAACCAAAGCCCATAATACGCTTAAAACCGATGGCGCTATTACGGTGCCCACTTGTTGGCTGTTTTCCTTCGACAGGACGTTGACGATGTCTTGGAGTTCGTCCAGAATCATCTTGTCCATTGTTTGCTTGCCGAAACCGAGATTTCGTAAGTGGCGAATAAGGAAATTACGGTGCGTTATCCAAACTTCACCATCGGCCATTGTTATTCCTTAATTAAAAGTGTAAAAAGTAAATTACTTTAAATTTGACGAAATATTTATTTAAAAGCAATTACTGAGGTCATTGACTTTGGAAAAACTTTCGATTGTTTAATTTCTTTAATTAAAAGTTTGGTGATAATTAAATATATTGTTTAATTACGTAGAAAACAAGTTTTTTTTTTTTTAATGATAAAGGTGAAAATAAAAGGGTGTTTATAAAAACAATATTTATTTAATGTTTTTCGGAAAATTATTGTTTCACGTAAATTTAGTTTACTTTAAACAACAAGGAAAACGGTTATTGTACTTTCTTTTAACGGTCAATAAAAATGATAAAAATATTATAATCCGACGAAAAATAAATTTAAAAAATAATTTATTTAAATTTTCCAAATATAAAATTTCTGGTAGTTTATAAATGTAAAAAGTAATTTTTTTTAAATTATTTTATAGGACACAAAGAAAAGAATAGAATGCAAAAGAAAAGAATGAAAAAAAAGTTATACAACTGTTATAAAAATAAAACGCCGCCCGACACATTATTTACTACTTATTGAAGCAAATTAGTTTTATTTATGGGTCAAATAAGTTAGATAAGCATTAAATTGATAATTATAACGCCACAATTTTATTTTAAATATTACCCCACATTAATAGAACGCTAACGGTCAAGTTCAAAACTAATTTTCCAACTATAAATAAAAGATAAACGCGAAAAATACATAGAAGAAAACTTTATCGTTACCTTTTCTAGTGCCCATTCCACGCAACCTGATAAAAAACGAGTCCGGTCTGGACAAAAACGATTCACTTCTAAGCACTTCCTTGATGAACTCGTCCCGGAAAAGAACCACGCACAAAGACCGCCCCAACTTAAGACCCAAGATATCTGTGTGGTATCTGCGGCCCAATTCCACCAGACCCAAATGTTGGCCTCCCAATTCCTTCGAAAGGGATTTCAATTCCGAAAGACTTCCGGTGAAGGGCAACCATTTCGGACCTGAAATTTTACGCGTTTTTTTAATGCAACCCTTTTTGGGAAAAAAGCAAAAGCGAAAGTTTTACCTGGCGGGTAATTTTTTGGTTTCGCAATGTTGTCTATGATGTAAAAAAGTAAGAGGATAAGCACTAAAAGGGCCAACAGTAACATTGTTTTTTTTCGGGTCGTTGATTTGATTTGATATGATTGATTTGATCGATCGATTAATTGGTACCGCTGCTGCCGGTCAGCAATGAGCAGTATGGCAAGAAGCGTCGATTAGATACGGGTGTTTCATATATGTGGAGATGTGCCACTTTTATATGGTATGGGAGCGGGAGAGGCGCGAGAGCAAATGCGATTGAAGATTTTGTCGCCGAGAGATGCGAGATATTTGTGACGACGTTGATAGGGTAGGAGTAGTTGTCGGTGGACAACTGGACAACGGACGAAATCAAATTTCAAGGTTGCGACGCTGATAAGCCATCCAATATCCATCGGTTTTTACTTTTATTCGGTCGATTTCTAACTATTTATTTGTAATTTAAAACTATTTTCAAGCTGTGGCAGTTTATGAAAATTGTTTTGGTTTTATTTTCTGTTTTTTTTTTCTTTTTTACATTAAATTCTGTTTTTTGTGTTTCTAATTAAAGAAAAAGTTTAATTTTAAAATTATTATTAATTAATAAAAGTTTAAAATGTTTTTAAAAATCAGTAAATTAACTAAAAAGTCTTTAAAATTTTAACTATAAAAAAGATAAATATTTTTTTGCGATTTATTTTCCAATTAAGAAGAAAAATATATAAAAAGTATAATAAATTAGTAAGTTTTAAATAACAAAATGGTTTTCAGTTACTTTAGAAAGAGTTAACAAAATATAAATGCAGTTACAGACAATTACCCAAAGGTATTTTATATATGAAGCGCATAAATCAGCATCTTTTGTATAAATATCAATATTTTTTTTTTTAAATTAAATTAATTAATTAAAAATGTGAACGACCGAACTTTGTCTTTTCACAAGCAAACAATCATATTTTTCATATAATTCATATATAATTAAAAGGCATTGAAATGAATTGATCGCAAAATAAAATGATAAAGATTAAAAAGCGGCAATAAACATATAATTTTCCGCGAAGGATTCACAGTGTCCTCATTTTTACAATAAAAAGAAATGGAGAAATATGTTTTTACAAAATAATAACAGAAGCAAAAGTTGTGCCCATTATCGTTCGAGTGCCAGCCACGAACAAAGTAATGCTTTGTTAAAAAATATATGATGAAATTTTATATGGTCAATGATAAAAGTATGCTGTGTTAATTTTCTTTCCTATTTTTTGTTTGTTTATTTCTAAATAAGAAAAAACAATTGAAAAGATTCTATAAGTAAAAGAAAAAACAGAATTAATTAATAGTTAATAGTTAGTTTTGATTAGAAATAATTAACAAATATATATTTTTTAATAATCCTTTCTTTGAAAACACTTTGATTTTAAAAGTTGTTATTAATTAGTTGAATTAAAAAATATTATGCAGATCAATTTTAAGCATTTTAATCAATGCTATCAGAAACTTTCCCCCAAAAGTAATTGAAAGATGAATCGAATGAATTGTAAAGAGATTCATTCCGGTTGAATGTAGGAGTAAATCCACCAAATTAAGTAAACGAAGAAGAAAAGTTTTAATCCTCTGTCCAAGAAGTACATTCTGCAAAAAATATTATTTTTAGTTTAATATCTTTTTAATTATAGTTGAATTAGTTAATGAAATTTAAAGATTTACATTTTCAATTGAATTCGACATCTTGGCAACGATTTTAAGTCTTCTTTCATGCAGTATTGCCTAGTGCCCAAAATGCACAGCTTCAGATACTCCGGAACGCTCATGATTTTGAAATTTATATGGAAAATCTCCTTTTCTTTTTCACTCAGACCGTCGTGGATGCTCAGGAAGCGTTCACTATCGAATTTCCACTGGCGCGTCGTGAAGAACTGAAGCAATTCCAAACCGTCGTAAATTTTGTTCTGAACCCGAATCATACTGAAACAATTTTTTACTGCTTAATTAATTTCGGAATTACAAAAAAGAATAAAGAATTTAATTTAAAATTTAAAATTCAAAATTCAGAAGAAACCAAAAAGAAAACAGTAAAATTACCATAAAAAGAAACAACTTACAATCTTTTCTGTCGAAGAATAAACATTAAAGCATCGATGAAATAGGCTGGCAGCCAATGCAAGAAGATGCTGTAGAACTGATGGACGATGTACGAAGAGCGCATATCGCCATCGGGATACCAGATCATCATCTCGAAAGGATAATCGCTCACCGTTTCTCTTCCGATGCGCAAAATTTCCCCCCAAGTAATATGAAAGACGCCATCGTTGGTCAAATTATAAACTGGCACTTCTTTCGATTTGGCAGCTGACCCAACGTGATAAGCAATCAGTATGAATGCGTTAATTGCAATGTCGCAGGGCACTGATTGCGCATAGTACTCTCCTTTGCAATGCATCGATCTCAAAACTCCTTTGCCCGATGCCACCATTAAACCCATCGGGCCGTTTAAAGTGTCCACCCATCCTGGTACTGGTTCAAGCCCACAAGGAGTTACTACAATTTTAATTTAATTATTTTTTTTTTTTTGTGTAAATTGTATTATTTTTTAAATAGTAATTTATTTTTTAATTGTTAAATTTTTTTAATGGCTTACCAATGGATGGCCTTATAATGGTCACTTTTAAATTGTCGTTTTCTTCAGCGACCAACGTCTCGGCAAGTCTTTTGGTGTAAGTGTAAGTGTTGACGTGCGGCTTAATTAAAGGTTTCGTTACTTTAACGAGGGCTTCCGGATTTAACCATTTCGCCACTTGGATTACATCTCTTGGATTGTCTTTAGAAGGGTATACCTTAAAAATTAAAATTTGATTTTTATTTTTTGGAATGCCTGAAGCCTTTTTAAATTTGAAATTATTGCAAAAAATGTCCGATGATTAAAATTTAAAATTTGATTGTTAAAAACTCAAAGAATTTTTTTTTAATTTTTTAGATAGAAAAGAACAGAAGTTATAAATTAATTACCTTTTCTTCAAACTTTTCTAAGTCAGGTGAACAAAAAGCGGTGCTGACATAAACAAAAACATCCAAATGTTTAAACTTCTTCACCACATTGAGAACCCGCTGAGTTCCGGCAGCGTTTTGTTCGATGGCATCTTTTAGGGTGGCTTCCAATTTTAAAGTGGCCGCACAGTGGAAAACCACTGAAGTGTTTTCGATTAACAGCTGCAGATCCTGTTCAGATAATCCTAAATTTTCCGAAACTAGCTCTCCCTGTATCGGAATGATTTTGTTTCGGCACTCCGGATCTGAATCTCGAAGTCTTTGGAAAACCTGTCATGCAAATTATAAATTAACAAATTTTAAGAATAAATGTCTGTTGGAAATAAATTTTTAGTTGTGATGAATTTTTAATTTTAATTATTGTTTTTCTGTTACTTTTATTTAATTAATTTATACGAAACTTTAAAAGTTCTATTCAATTAGTATCAATTAGTAAATATTAAAAAAAAAATTGAAAGTTTTGAAATAACTTTAGAAATCTATTTAAAAAAAATTAAACTAATTAATTGGGCTTTAAATTTATTTATTTATTTTGCTGTTAATTTAAAAGAGAACTAATTATTTATTTAATTTGTATAAAACATTTAAAGTTCAATTCAATTAGTATCAACTTAGTAAAAGTTTTAAAAAATAAAAATAAAACTTTAGAAATCCTTTGGAGTTTTCCTTTCAAAATTAGAAATGTGTGTGTGTGTGTGTGTGTGCATTTGCTGCTAATTAATAGACCGCAATATCGCGCTTCTTGCAAATAAATAAACAACTAAATATGTAATTCGCGAGAAACAAGAAATTAATATTATGTAAACTTGCCGGCAATTTCCATATGTCGTTGATGCGTTCCTCGATGGACTTTCCTCTTTTCGGCCTCATAAGGATGTACAGATTGCCGACTCCTTTGCAGGAATACAGCAACTTTTCCACCAGCACTTTCCCCATGAAACCCGTGCCACCGGTGATAAATATGTTTCTTCCTTTGTACCATCTGACCACTTTTCCTTCATCTTCCATCTTTCAAAGAAAAAAAATTCTACTTTCTGTTCTGTTCTGTGGTATTTACTTAAATAAATAAATTAATGTTATTTAACTTCACTTTTGAATTAAATATTTTCGGAGTTTTTAATTTAATGTCTGAAAATTTAAATAAATAATCGCACTTGAACGTGTAGCAATAAACAATAAATGTTTTGAATATTTTCAAAAATGAAACATCCATTATAAAATTTATTCTGCAATAATATAGTGAAAAAGGTCCGTTACGCGCTAACGTTAGAGTCGCTCGCACTCGGACTCGACCTTACTCAACGTTATCGGCTTATAGTCCGCTAGCGCGCCTAGCTAACGTTGCGCTGTCGATGTTTACGCTAGTAAATATTACCCCCCGGGAAATTGCCCTGTATAAAATCAGAAAATTGTTTAAATTTAAAATTTGTTCACTACAGTGATTAACAATCTAAGTAACAATAATGTAGTGATAAAATTATTAAAATTTCTTCAATACTTTTCTTTTTATTAACAAATATGTAAAGTTACTTTTTTTATCCTTAGAGCGCCATTTAAATTTCACAGAATTTTTTTAAAACTTTAATAACTTTTTAACCAATTTATATTTAAATTATTTTACTATTATTATTTTGATAATTTCATCTTCTGTTTATAGTTGTATTTTTAGTTCATTTTTATTAATATTAATTATTAATAAGCAAATTCTTAAAATAAAATACCCTGTATAAAATTAACTAACAGCAATAATTTAAAATCAATTTACAATCTTCAAGGAAATTCAATTCTATACAAATTGATAATACATTTATAAAAAATTGTCATTTACTTTGGCAGAAAAAAATCAATAACTGCATTTATTAAGGAAATTTTATCCGATTCTGCAATAATATTCGGATAAAGACCTAATTTTATACTGAAAATAATAAAAAAAGTTACTTTTCTTTGAATTTCATGCGAAAACAGCAAGAAAATCGCTTTAAAATAGCCAGAGAAAACTAAAAGTTCAAATCTGCAATAAAAATTGTCTGTAGGGAACGCGAACTGAGCAGCCATTTAAAACACGTGTAAAAAAGTTAGTAACAAATTTGATTTATTTAAATTTTAAGCACTAAAAATTCAAAATAGTCATTGTTATTGTTGAAGTTCTGCAAAATGCACATTATATTGCAGTTTCAATGCGTAATTCGCCGTAATTCGGCTTTAAAATGAGTTTGTTACTAACTTTTTCGCGTGCATTTTAAATGGCGGCTCGCTCCCGTCTCCTACAGAGACTCCAATGGCGGCACTAAAAACCGACTCTCAGTAAATAATTAATAACTTTTGAACCAATTAAGATATTTGAACAATTTTACCGCCATTTTAAAGCTAATTTAATCTGCTTTTTATATTATATACCATTGTTTAATTACTTATTTTTAATATAATAAATAATCAAATTTAAAAAATAAAACATCCTGTATAAAACTTAAAATGCAACAGAATTAAAAATTTAGAAATAATTATTAAAGACAATTTAATTGGCTATAATTTAATAAAAAAAAAATCATTAAGATCGGTTAATTAATTTAGATTTTATAAACAAATAACTAAGAGCACTTTTTATTGCTAAACTCCTATTGACGAACGGTCAGAAAATAATTAATAACTCTTGAACCAAGTAACTTAG
>JASKGO010006707.1:0-35601 GCA_030556065.1 Holobus sp. GC000080 | reverse complement strand
TTGGATTGACTAGTTTAGAATTAAACAGAGAGCTATTTTTATGGTGTCTTCTTCCTAAGTGAAGGCCCCGGAAATGAATTTGAAAACGAATTGTTTTTGAAATAATTTAATATTCCAAACATATTATTAAAACAAATTAATTACAATATTTAATAATACTTTAATTCATTCTTTAAGTTAAGCGGTAATAATAATTTTAAAAATATTAATAAAAATATTAAAAAAAAAACTAAAACTAAAATAAAAATTAAATAAGGAATGTAAAAATGTAGATCATAACAAAATATTAACTAAAGAAATTAAATCACCGGAACGGTGTTCTCAGTTATAAGAAGTATTTTATTATAACTACTGTTTACGTAATTAGGTTAAGTAGGACATAAAGTCTACTAATTAAGCATTCATAATGCGATTAAAACTTAATCCGATTGTTCTTTGGGACTTCCGAGGGATTTTAAATATATACATTCATCCCTTATATAGGTACATGCTGTTACATTTTCTTCACAATTTGTAAGCGCCTTTCGTTAACTATCCAGTTCATACTACATTTTTCTTTTTTACACCTATCTAATATGTATTCACAAATAGATAAAAATTGAAAATTGTGTTCAGTGAAAAAGTTTTGCAAAAAATCCTGGCCGAATTTATAGTATTGTTAAAATTTTTGTGCAGATGTATCAAAGAATAAGCTGCCAATGAAATTTTAGTGTACATATCTGTCTAAATTGGGCAGGAACATTTTATTAGATTCTACCAATCCAATTTTGGTTCGTTTCTACAATGAACTGCATTTTCCCGACTCCCCAGATAGTACTTTATATATTTTTTTTATACGAGGGTTATAAAGGTGATGTTCCCTTTTCTTTATAATACAGGATGTATTCTTTATTTTCATTTTTTAAATTAGTTTTAGTTTAGTTTTGTTTCGAATATCAAAATTTTTGTTGTAAGGTTATATTAGGTGTAGTGCATATAACTAATTAAACTATAATCAGAACATATTAATTTTTATAATTTTCTGCAAAATCTTAAAGAAATTTCATTTTAAATTTAAGGGAAAAGGGTTTTTTCTCTCAGGAAAATGAATATCGGGTGAATAGAAGAATGAAAAAACATATCGAAAAAGGAAAAATGGAAAATCAGGTATACTTGCACCGTATACTCCGTTTTCTTTTCCGCATTTAATACATCAGAGCTGTGTGTCAGAGGTAAAAAAATTTATACTGCACCGCTATCAAAGGCAAAAGGAAAAGCCCTGCATTATCTATTTTGCTATAAATCATGACCTGCAATCGAAGGTAATCATAAAAATTTATCAAATATCGCATTTTTATTGCTTTTTATGCGGCGGCGATGTATCAATCGTGTAAATGGTAACTCTGTTCAATGTTTTATCGACTAGACGCATTCGTTAAATAAATCTCAACGTACAATTTACTATAAATAACATGTCTACATATAAATTTTCCGACTGCAGTTTATATTTTGGTTCAATTGTGAAAACAAAATTATCGAAAAACTGTTTCAAATATTTAGTGAGAATGCAGAATATTTACACAAAGCGTCAAGTCAATATTCCCCCAATACAACAGGGGATTTAGTTTTCTTTAAATAACTCAAAATGTGCTCATTACAGATCTACCAAAAATAACTTTTCTCCATGATCTTTTTACCTTGGATAATGATATGGAATAAAATTGGTGGCTCTATTTGAAAAAATTAACTTAGTTTGAATTTTTGAGCTTTTTTCACGAAAACCATATGCAATTTACAATAACAAATTTTAACTTAATTTAAGGGCACAAATCTTAGAAACATTATGCAAAAAATTGTTTAATTTATTTAAAAATCGAAAGAGATATGATTTTTTCTAAAGAATCCGATTTTTACAAAAATAACCGAAAGTGTATTTCTTGAAAAATGGACCTGAAATAAAAATCATCTTTCTTTCAAAATGGTCTTTATTAAAATAAAAGAATTTAAATAATTGGGGTGCCCCATTAAAAATTGATATTGATATCAAAGTTGATATCAACTTTCGTATAAGCGAAAATATTCAAGTTTTGAAAATATTTTTAATAAGTTGGCCTTGTGGATTAATTGCAAAAAAGCAAAAAGAAAAAAAAATGACACCCTCTATATTGATATAATAACCTAGAGAGAAACAAATCAATTTCATTTAAAAAAAAAATCTGATAGTTTTCGCTCATTTTTGCAAATTTTCCTCCAGTTTGTGAAGTGCATTTGAATTACTAGATTTCTCCGAACAACACCACTCGGTGGTACAAACCACTCACACTCGGATCCACTTTATCATCGTTATTATTTTTCTACCGTTCCCGAATCATGTTTATTCATTATTAGAATTTTACGCCACGATTATGTCGTTAACACAAATTTGCTTGCACGTATCGGACCACCGCCAACAATTGCAAAAGGGGCTGCAAAGGGGTGCTGAACTCACCCCCGGTTGATGCATCCACCATCTACATATATCGCATATTTTAATATTAATTTGAGCTTTAGGTTTCATGCGAATTGCAATAATTCAACAAAAGTGTTTTATTTATTCGTTCCTCTACACTTTAAATTCGCTATTAAATTAATTTATTGCCCTGCAAAATTAAAATTTCCTAATTTAGAATTTCATTTCCAATTTCACTTTAACTATAATTTTAATTTGCAAAAAATCGATTTTTTTTATTACTGTTTTTTTTTTTGGGTTAATTTCGAAAGGATTGCAAAAAATGTGAAAAAATAAGAGCGCAGGATGTTTGTTTTACATTTTGGTTGTTTTGCATTGGAAAATAATCGGAATCGAAGTAAAGGAAACAGCGTTCCCAGACACGGATGGAATTGTTGCAAAAACGTTAAGTCAATATTGACTCAATTGATAAATTGATTACGAAGCAAAGCAGCATCAGCGGCTCACACGAGAATTGGAAAACATCAATTTATTTCGAAGGCGATGATGTGTTTGCAAACGTGTCGATTATAAATGAACAAATGCAGAAAGTGCGCTTTCTCTTCATAGACACCGCCCTTCGTTTCATTCGCTGTTTCTTCGAACTAACTAAACACAATGCGATGTAATCAACTTTTTTTTAGCTGGGAGAGGATCAGAGACTTATTCTTGCTGGAAATATTGTTTTCATTCTAGGTACTGATACTGAATTTTCCTGTTTTCGTTACATTTACCAGAAAAAAATTAAATGATTATTTGGTTTTTCAAATCATTACATAGTTTTTAATTTTTTTTTACCAGTAACCACATAATTTACAAGTATAATAATATAATATATAAATGGAAATGGTCCTAGCTTTTTATTTTTAAATGGCAACACATCATTTTTTTTAACATTTTATTTGAGATTTTTACCCACAATGAATTATTGTAATATACTTTAAGTGGTATCAAAATATTCGTCATTAAACGAGGAGTACAAAAGTGGAGGAGGTCCAATAAGGTAGTTATTTGAAAAAAAATTGACTTTAAACTAAAAAACCATTTTGTCCAAATTCTGTTCTTAGTAACTCACAAAATATTCAAACTACGGCAGGTTTGCAACTTTTTAAAATAACCTTACTCCATTCTAAGTAATTTAAGTCATTTCACAGTCATTTCCAACTAAATTGATAAAAAAAAAAAAAGATTTGCTTGCAACTTTAAATTAAAAATTAAGCCTTTAAGTCCAGGGTGGTCTCATGAATGCAAAAAAGTAAAGAAATACTGTGTACTCATTCAAAAATCAAAAGTTGAGGCAATTTCCGGTGAAACCGGAAGTGATGTAAAAAATGTCATCTATTCAGTACGATTGGAAATGTTGTCTATTATATACGTACTTTTATACCAAATTGAATCGGTTCAAAATTAAAGAAATGGTAGGGGTGGTAGGAAAATTTGTGCCTCCCTGTATATTTAATTTTTAAATTAGAATTATGAATTTTATTAAATTATTTGTTTACTGGTTTCCATTTTCACATTAAGAAAATTATTTTGGAACAATTAAACTAATTACCTATAATGGGGCCCATTTTCTCAACAATCAATGACATTTTGTACCAATTTGCAGATCTGGTAAATAATCTCAACTTTCCGACACTTCCGGAAGTTATATAGATATAGATATCATCTTTTGTTATTCTATTTGTATCTTAATACAAATTTCTTATATTGATAAGAAAAAAGAAAGAAAGGTTTTATGAGAAAAGTTTGTTCCCGTCGGCCTCCTTTCTTCTTTTCTTGTGTTTTTTGTAATAAATTATACCTCAGGGAAAAATGTATGCTTAGTTATTTTTAATGATAATTTGATAAATTAATCTCAAGACATGTAGTTCGTTATGGTTTAAACTAAGGGTAAAAAGAAAAGTTATTAAAAAGCTATTAAAAATTAATAATCTTATTAAAATGTTATGTAATGATATGTTAGAGTTAGAATCAAGTGAAAAGTTTTACAAAAGAACTACGTCATCCAGAGCGAAATAAAAATCAACCTTTCTACGTAAGCCAATCTAAATAAATCAATAAAAAATATATTCCAAATGAAATAATGAAAATCCGATACGCCCAACTTAACGAATTATAAATAATTATTGATTGAAATCCATCAATGAATAATAAATCTACTTTAAAAGTTTACTGTGTATTACTTTCAAACTGTTAAAAACTAATTAATATAGCCATTGCAGCGCAAACTGAAATTACTAAATGACCCCGTGCCGATAAAAGCAAAAAAAGTTTTTTTTCAACACGTTTCGTCTACAAATGTACCAAATGAATGGTAAAATAAATGTCCATTTTTATTATAAAGACCTATAGGATTTTACATTTTTGTTTATTTGTTTATTTATTCGCGCAAAATGCGCGAAATATAAATTAATTTAATAATAAAAGCTTTAATGACGATCGCCATGAATACGAAAAACAAAGAGCGACCAATTTTAATTATCGGCTTAATAAATTTCATACACCGCAGTTATATTAATGGAAACTGAGCTTTTTATTATATTAAAAAACAAAACAAAAAACAGCCGAGTGAAACGTGTAGGGGTCGGTGTGCAAAATGGAATCAAATATAACGAAGAATCGTAAAATAAGCCAGTTAAGGCTGACACAAAACTCTGCAATGCGTCAAAAAAAGAGAGAGAACCAATTCGTAATATTCATACAGCACCCTAAAAACTCTTTGGTTTATTTGATAAGATAATTGGGATTATTTGATTTGCATTCCGTTAAAGTTTCTTTAATTTGCTTCTGTTTCAGTTTCAGCGAAAAGTTTTGTCGTAGTTTTTTTGATGTGTTTATAAAGAAATTACTTTGCTCAAATATACATTTTCTTTTTTATTAAAGAAACAGAAGTTCCAGTCTTATATTTCAATTAGTTTTTTATTTTTAGTTTCATTTGTTTCGGAAGAAATAATTTAGAGAATGTTAAGTCAGATTTGTTTTTGTCAATGTGAAGGCGACGGTTTAGAATTTCAATTGCTAAAAGCGATAAAAATAATTTTATTTCTTTTAGAAAACATATTTTTATGCACATATATTTATTATTTCTTACATTTAAAATGTACTAGTTATTTTCTTGACTTCCTGTTCTACTGGGAATTGCAATAACTTTTATTTTAAAATGTAGGTTTCTGGTTTATTGATGGAATTTTTGAATATTCGAAAAATTGTTATTTAATATAATATTAATATTAATAAAATATAAGGCTAAAGTTTTAGAATTTTATTTATAATATTATTGATCTATTTATTTATTTTATTTTTTGAATTGTTAATTGTTAATTAAATGCAATTTTATTCAAAATTGTTCATTAAAAAGAGTAAAATTGATGAAAAATAGTAATGATTATTTTATGAAGCCTGTTTTATCCGAAAGTAAAATCATTTCGAAAGCAATATTAGTGATTCAGATATAAAAATCAATGAATAACATTATCTATTCCCATGAATACTAAAAAAATAATAATTAGGAGAATCTTAAGTTACATCTGTTGTTGTCAATGTGAAGGCGCCGGGTAATGATGTTTAAATTGTTGTAAGCGATATAATAATTTAATTTCTTAAAAATAATATTTTTTAAAAACATATTTAGTATTTCTTACATTAAAAATGTACAAATTATTGTTAAATTCCTGTTCTACCTGTAATTCCATAATTTTTATTTTAAAGTAGAGGTTTTTGGTTTATTGAAAATTGGAAAAATTGTAATTAAAATATTGAGTTGGTGATTTAGAATTGTATTTTAAATAACAAATTATTAATCATTGATTTTATTATTTAAATTATTAATTTTATGCTATTTAATTAAAAAATTAAGAGCTAAATCGACTGAAACTTGGGAAGTATTATAATGAAAATCTTATAATTTCAAAAACATTACTAATGTTACAGAAATAAAAATCAATTATTTTTAATATTAATTCATTTAATAAAAATATGTTACTTGGTGAGTAGTACAGAAAATTCAAAATGATAATAAGTCGACTCCGCAAACTCATGAAAATAATTACAGTTTTTGCATAACGAAGCCAATATTAAGCGAATAATAATTAAAACGCAAGGGTTAAAGTCATTGTGGCGAAAGATAGACGATATAACTCTCTGACGCACACAAACAAAGCAGCAGAAGAAGAGCCGTCATCAAAAATAAATTACGTAGGAAATGAGTGGCGCAATGAGATTTCGCAATAATAACAATGAGTAAAGAAGCTGAAAAAGGACTTACAAAGTGCAAAACCCAAGAGCGCAATTAGACTTTTGTCCTTATTAATTTGTAGTATAAATTTCGTCCATCCCTTCTCTTCCCCTCTCGTCTCATCTGCATTCTCATTTCTATCCACATCGGAGGGCGCGTTACATAAAAGGCAAATATTTCGGCTTCTCTTTTGGGCGAAAAAACACCACGAGGGTTGTAATTGGAATTGTTTGTTGATGATTTATCAAGCAGCTAAGAGCGCAGTTTGCCGGTTTAATAATAATAATTTGCGTAGCGAACGCGTAAACCCGATATACACTGATGAGCATTAGGTACTTCTAATGATCTAGTTCGTTAATCTGATAAGGTGGCGGTCGGTATGGGACGCAAACTATTATCGTGTGGAACAAAGTTGACCTAGAAGACTTTGCGAGCCGTGTAACTTTACGAGAACCTCATTAGAACTTGTCCGGCTAGTTTACTTAACATTGAACTACGGTCAAGAATTCCTTGTCAAATAAACTAGGTAACTAGATTACCACCCTATAAGAACACGTTGTATGTACTTAATAATCCTTGTAATCAAACACAGGGCGTTTTTTTTTAAATTAATTTTACAATCATCTTTATAAAATTAATTTGATTGTAATCACGAAATTTGATTAAATTTTTTTTTTCGGGTTTAAATTAACTGTAATTGTAATTAATTTCATTAATAAATTTTAATAAGTTACATTAAAACATTTATTTTGAAAAGATAGATGGAAATTTGATTTAAAAAAATTATATAGTATTTAACGAAGGTACCCTAAAGCTTTAAATATTGTTATAAGTAGTTTTAATTCTTACAATGTACTCTCTATTTTTGACAAGAAAAAACAGAAAATTTCTTAAAATCATTTCAATTATGGAAATTACCATTTACAAAGCAACTTTTAAGAATTTGATTAAAGCATTGGTTAATTTGGTTAAAAAAATTTATGAAAAATGAATTAAAAGTCGTTTAAATTCCTTCAATTTACTTCTATTTTTGTTAAAAATTTCAGAAGAACACTTTTCAATCATTTTCGTTATTAAAATTCTCAATTTCAGAGGGACTTTTATTTAAATTTTAATTTGATTAAAGAGGTTGATAATTCGGTTGAAAATAGAAATTTATGAAAAGTTAGTTAAAAGTAGTTTTAATTTTTCCAATTTACTGTCTATTTCTGACAAAAATTATTTCATAATAATTTAAATTATTAAAATTATCAATTCCAAAGTATCTTTCGATAACTTGATCAAAAAGACGGTTAAATTAGTTAAAAATACTAATTTATTAAAAATTAATTAATACTAGTTTTAATTATTTCAATTTGCTATTCATTTTTGAAAGAAAAAATGCAGAAAATTGCTTCCAAATAATTTTAATTATTGCAAATACCAATTTTATCAACTTTTAACAATTTGATTAATGAATCTATTAAATCGTTTTAAACTATAAATAAAATAAAAATGATTTATTTTAAATAAAAATCCCTAAGATTTCAAAGTATAAAATAGCTGAAACGCACTGTATAAAAGAAAAGAAACATTTGAAAAGGTTCGTTCAACTCGTACTCCCAAATTATATCTCGCGAAATTAAAAGAAGGAAATTTATGAAAAGCCCGAAAGTCCTTTGCCTTAACTTAGCAATGTTATTTGTTCTTTGCTCTGTTTACCGACTGAAATTGCGAATCGTAAAGAAACAAACTCAAGAAGGTAAAAACTAAAACAAATTTCATCTACCTTACTCCACTTTCCATAATTTCCAATTTTTTTTTTACTAATTGCTTATTCGGGAATTAATACTGATATTCTTCGAAAGTTTCGAATGTTTCAATTAATATCACAAAAAAGCAGGTTGTAATTTTTTTAATAAAGCGACCCAAATAAATATTTATATTTGCTTGCATCGGTTTATGAAATAATAAAAAAGCTTTTAGTTTCCATAATAACGAACAGTAAAAAAAAAAACTAAGCTGCATGTTGTTTATGCCCTGAAAATTTCTAACGAATAATTTAAACAGACATTTAGATTTTAATAACACCGGCAGACAATTTGTTTATTATTATTATTATTATTAATACTTGATAAATTTGTTGATCAACCATCAACTAGGAACAAACAACAACAATAACGAGCATACGCTAATCTAAACAAAAATGTAAATTATGGTCCGACATTATAATAATCTTTTGTGTGTGTGTGTGTGTGGGCGAATGTGATGGTGTTTTCATTTATCAAACGCCATCCATCCATTATGTCAAAACACAATCACAAACACTTTATCCATATTCATGCGATTCAGACAACGATCAACGCTTAATGCTGGACTTAAAACCAACAAGTTTTCTTTTTAGTAACGATGAAACCGTTTTGTTCCGTTTATTTTTTCTTTATCTTGAAATGCCAAAGAAATTATTTTTCCATTTTTTCAATAGTAAATATGAAAATATTTTTAGTAGAAATAGTTTTTTCTTCGATTCTTTAATAGTGAGTGAAAATAATAAAATATAACTGCATTTATTTGTATTTAATTTAATTTCTTGAAATAAGTAAATGCTTTTTTTAAATGTAGGAATATAAAGCAAATGGCCATCGTTGAATTACTTAAGGAACAAAATGACTCGTTTAATAGTAAATAATAAAGGCCTTTTGTGAAATTAATTAGCCTTTATTATTACCGAAGTAAAAGATCTATTAAATTTAACTGCCCGTTAAAAGTAAAATAATAATTTAGGTTTCATTTATTTTACTGTTCCATTAAAATATAATATATGTTGTTATTTTATAAAGATTGTAATGTTATATTTATTAGTGTTTAGATTTACCTTGATATTTAATATTTTATAATTTGTTTTTACTGTAATTGATTCGAAATTTCCAAATAGATATTTTTATTTATTTATTGTTAAATTTCTAATTGCATTTCTTTTTTCAAATTTATAAGAAAATATTAGAATTAATAGATGTGATAGTTGATTCTCAAAAATAATGATTAAATAATGGATCAATACAGAAAATTAAATGCACTGCATGTGTTGCCCGGCGCCTTCTCCCATAGAAGACACATTATATGATACAAGTGTTATTTCAAAGTTATTAAAAAATTTTAAATAACGACGGTACAAGCGGAATTCTATTGAAATTTCAGTTTTTTTTTTGTAAGTCTAATTGTTGATTTACCTTGTCTAATCTTTGTATATGTAAAAAAAAATAGTTCTGATGAAGGGATATTTAATTATACCGAATAGTGAACTTAAGAATCGATCAACATCATTGTGAATTTTGCTTGTATCAACATTGCAATAAATTCCAAAGTGAAATCTCTTCAATTTATTAAAAATTGTCTACTGATTTTTATTATTAAAAAATGTCTATTGATTTTTTAAAATTTATTTAAATTCTATAATGATTACATAATTTTAGTCAATGTGATCATTAATAAATCCTAAAATTCTCATAATTAATATTTCTAGGTAAACCTAGTATATACTTTTTAGCAAATCACTACAGAAAGGTTTAATTTACTTATTTTATTGTACGCCAACTGTTTTTATGGCAATTGTAATTATTTTTAAGCTTTAAAAGTACTGCTTTCTTTAATCGCCTACGATAAGATTAATTGCATTAGATTTTACTGTTAAATGAAGGTAACTGACCAATGGGATCAAGAATTAGACCAAAACAACTAAATTAGCATTATTTAAAAGGCTGTTCCAGAAAAACTTGAAATGGAGCGAGATTTGAAAATATGTTTAAAGACACACCTCGTTGGAAACAAGGATTCTAACTTTAGAAAAAAAAAATCATGGGGCTCTATGGTCATCTAGGAAGTGCAATACTCTTTAATTTATTCCAGTTAAGGAAGTGTTATCAAATGCTATTGCAGTTTTGCAGTGCCCCCTATAATGTCTCATAACTGTAACTTTTTACAGTTTTAAGGAAATTTCTTCTTAAGTAAGAAAAGTAATTATAACCTTAATACAAATTGAAAATATTTATAATGAAAAAAAGTTATAATTAACTTAAATGGTTTTAAATGTATTGTTAAATTCTTATTTTACTTTTATAATTAAATTAATAGATGTTCTTCAGTTTTTTTTTTTATTAAACATTGGTCAAAATTATTCAATTAATAATTAATAAAATTAATAATTGATATAAATAAAATTAATATATTGAAGAAAAAGAAAAAAAGAAAGGGTAAGAGGAAAATGTCGGTTTGTTGGTCGATTTAGTTTTTCAAATGAAATGGAGGTCCTTCAGTATTTATTATGTGATGTTAAACAGTAAAAAATATAAATTCGCTGGCCAAATAAGAAGATCTCCAAATGTCAAATCATAACTGATAATTTCTTGCTTTATAAAATAAATACAAATTGTAAATATTAAATGAAAAAAAGTAATGATTTACTTAATTGTATTTTAATCTACTGATAAATTTCTTATTTAAATTTTACAATAAAATTAATAGTAGTAAATCTATTTTTGGTCAAAATTTTGAAATTATTAATTAAAAATTTAATTTTTTTCATTTATATCCCGGCGCATTCATACTATTCTACATTTTATGACTGTTTAAAGTGCCCAATAAATTGTTTCAATTCACCTTTTTTTTTTTAATTTTCCTAAAATTCAGAAACTATTGGTATTTCCTCATCGAGTTAAACATTAAAAAAAACCTTTTTTTCCAAGCATATTCTATAACAAAAATAATTTTGTCTGAAATTTACTACTTAAATGAAAAAATATGCTTTGAAAATTTAAGAATTTAAGCATCATATAATTTATAAAAATATTAAATTAAAAATAAATAAATTTAAATTATATTAAAAAAATAAATTAAAAAAAATATATAAAAATTTATGCGCAATACTTTTAGTAAAAAAGACATTTTCCATAATATGCATTCAGCGGAGCGCTTTTTAATGTTTTAATAATTAAAACCGTGGAAAGCTAATGGAAAGTCGCAATTATTTTGAGATTAGTAAAAGAGCAAAAAATAATCATCTAACGATACGGCTTTGTTGCAGATAAAAGCGCCATTGGAAAGAACTGAAAAATATATATAGAAAAGAAAAAAAAAAAACAGACGGCTCCGAGACGAATTTCCCCGTCGCATACGAGACTTTGCATGCGTGCTCATAGAGAGACCAGTGCATAAAAGAGGGACGGACCGCCAGCCAGTGCTTTGGAAACAAGGAAAAACTAATGTGTCAGTCTCTGCAGCGGAGTGCCGTTCACCGCTGTAAAAGAATGAAAAGAAAATAATTAAAGCTGCGGACTTATGCAAGCGGCCGGCTAATTAGATCCGACTCTGCTTTGTTACGCTACCTTTACATGCAACGTACACTCGGCAACCCATATGAGCTTTCGCTAGTGTAAGCTCTGCATGTAGTAGGCGGCAATAGATGCGAGTGCACAAAGTGTGTCGGTTTTTCAAGTCTTGAGGGAAAAAGCTGCGAACAAGGCACCAGTAAATTGAACGCTAATGTACCACTTTTTCTCGGTGCATACACCGTCGTCGTCATGAGTGAACCAATAATGGTTTCGACATTAAACCGCACCACGATCCACTACACATCTATTAACAAAGCGCCGGTGCTGACTGCAAAAGAAGAAGAAAGGACGGAACGGCGCCGGCAATAGAGAGAAAGCAAAATGATGATCGTCTCGTTAATGCATCTTTTGTATTATCTATTGCTGCTTGGATGCGTTTACGGTATGTTTCCCTTTTATGTGTGCAAGCCACTCTTCATCTCCTCAACGTTTCCCTTCTTCTCCACCTCTCTGCACATTTCCACTTTAATCTTTCTGTTGTGGCTGTTGTATTCTTTTTCTTTTTGGTAATGATTATTTCGAATGAAAATTTGCATTTTTAATGGTTATTCCTGAATTATTTTTATTTTTTATTAATGATTTGTTTCAACTGATTAATTTAATGAATTTACAAATGAATCAATAATCTCTTTTATTGTTGTGCAAAAATAAATTTGAAAAAAATAAAAACACAATTTTTAATAAGAGAAAAGTACTATTCTTTACGAAACAAAATGTAATATCCGGTATAGCTAGTATCTTTAAAATTTGAATGCTTTTAAAGTGGAAAACGCAGACTTTTCATTTTCTTATTTTCAAACTTTGTACAAATTCTTTTCAAAATATACTATCTTTTATTTGAAAATTAAAGGTAAGTAAGTAAGTAATAAGTTAGTATAATAACATTGATTACATTGTTTGTTGGCCTACCAAAACCAATTTTAATAATGAACTAAAAATGAAAAACGTGCGTCAAATGTTTCAATATTTATGTGGTCCATTTCAATCAATCCCTTTATATAAAATAAATGCATAGCTAGGCATTTTAGATAATAGGGAAAGAAAAACATTTCTCCCTCTGTTCTAAATTATGGTATATATTTATTTCAAAATCATTTACGGGTTTTAAATCTTTTATCTTGAAAAAAAAAAATGCTATGGCTAATATTTAAGAAGTTGTTTTTACTCAAAATAAATTTTAACACTTTGTTATGACAGTTTTCATTTTAAGTTTACGTTTTTTTTTTGTTCATTTTTAACATATGAGTTAAAAAAATAACTAATAACATAAATTTAAAAAGAAAACTGTTAAGAAAAAAATATGGGAAATCCAACAAATAAAAATAGTGATATTTATGTAAGAAGAAACTGGGAGAGAAACCAATAAACGGGCTACTGGCCAACGCAATGAAATTTTACAGTTCTTACATCAGTTTAGATAAAGAAAAAAAAAACTAATTCGGAAATATTTGCGAAGCTGCCTTTAAAATCAAATTTTATGTAAATTATGTACTTGTAAAATAGTAATGAAAAAAGTTTGAAAATTGTAACATCATTTAATTTAGGTTTAAATTTAGTTTAAAGTTTTATTAAATTTTACTGGAGTAAAATGGATTTTTATATCATAATTTAGGACATAGGAAAAAATGTTGAAAATAAAAAATTACAACATATTTAATTTAGCTTAACAATAAAGTTAAATTAAAAATATAATTTCCTTATTTGGGAATGGACATGTACATATATATATATATATATATATATAGTATACAATCCGGTGAATTAAATTAAAAAATAAATGCACAGTAAATTGAAAATTCCTTCTTTGTGTTTGGTAATAAGGATCGGTACAATAGGCACACAACAGCATTATTGTATATTGTATTAAATAGAAATACAATAAAAGCGGACTATTGTTTGCGTGCGAGATCATTTCTTTGAGTGGTGTATTGCGAGAATTGTGTTTCTTTGCAAATTGTGCATTCTGCCAGTATTGCCATAAATAAACGTTTCGTCGTTGCGCAACGTTATTTATCGCGAGCGCACTGGAAAATTCATGAAATTAACGTAAAGCTTGTCTCTGCCCCATGCGGATAAATTATTTGATGCAATTTCGCAATTTATTAAGTCGCATTTTACAAACGCGACGCCATTATTGAATAATCCGCATCCGCGTCCCTTTCCGCCACGCCTGCCTGCTGCTTTTCCTACTTTTTACAACTACTGCATCTTATTGCTAGATTCAAAACAGTAATGTTTTTTTTTCTTGTTTTCAACTGTTTATATTGTTCTTTCAAATTTATTTGTTCGTTTTTAAATGATTGAATTAATTTGGTAAAATTACAATTCGGAATGATTACCATTTGAAATATGTTAATAACCCGGCGCCTTCACCACAATCAGATGACAAACTTCACAACTTCACAGGAAAAACAAAATTAATACTTACCAAATACCAAAATTAGAAAAATAAAATTTAGTTAATGAAACAGGAATTTTTCAATGTGAAAAAAATTGTACCATGCAGTAGTTGGAGACGGCTACTAGCTGAAATGCTGTTTTAGTGCTGTCGTCGTAGCAAAAAAAAAAAAAATACTAGGTGCGTACGAATTAGCGCTTCCATTCATTTGGATACCTTTAATTTGGAAAATCCATCTAAGTGGTGCTCGGCATTTGCTGAAATCCCTTCAACCCTTATCGTTGTCATTCCTGCGGTTGCGTTTCGCTGCAAGAGCGGCGGCGGTCCGCCAATGAATTTACGGACGTTCCGCTAAATCCGACGAAGGAAGATAAATGAAAATTCATTAGCAAAAAACCGTTCCGCATTTAAATCACCGCATTTTTTGCCGGCCGAGCGCGAATTTCCGATTTCGCCGCTCTCACGTTCACCGTTCCTTCGTCGCTTTCTTATATAATATTGAATCCTTTTTTTCGGAATCTCCCCATCTCGTCATATGGATGGAAGGAAGCAAAGCCGAACACTACGATTTCGCTTTCCACGCCCGCATTTCACTCATTGGCCGCCCGTAATGGCGTTTATGCCTTGTTCGCCCCAAAAACCTACTTAATTATTTTTAATTACGGCGCCTTGTTAAAGAAGCAGCACTTAGTTAATTACGTTGCGGATCTCTCCGGAACATTTCCTTCTTTCTTCTTTTATGGAAATGCTTTCCGTTTTACGTCTTTATTGTTATACGACGGCACGGAACACATTGAAATGTGCTACACTTCATTGTTCCCCCTTTGATAATTAAATGTAATCATAATTTTATATCTCTTTTCTTGCTTTTTTTGTTTTATTATAAGGATTATAAGGAAAAGTTTTTGGTTTAAAAACTGTTTTTCGGGCTTTTGTTATATTTTTATTGTCAATGGTTTAATACTTTATATGACTTGTTTTTTTTTGTGCCTAATTTGGTGTACATTCTTACGACAACATTTTCAATTGGATGGAATAGATATCATTGTTACATCACATCCGGTTTCAATGGACATGACCCCAACTTTTGATTTTTAAATGACCACATTGCATTTATTTATGTATACATTTTAATTATTTCGTTTTAGATTACAATAATTATTACTTTAACTCCTTTGCTGAGAATTAAAAAAATTCCTATCTAACTATTACCATTAAAAAGAAGTAAATTAAAAAATTTCCTAAGTATTAGATTCAAATACTTGGTAAGACTTTTTTTTTGCTTAATTATAAAAATGGTCCCAAAATATAAATCACTAGTGCTCATATCACAAATAGCAAATGAAAAAATAAAACTAAAAAGGAAGAAACTAATCGAAAAATAATTTCAGTCGCCATTACGTTTACAAGTTGGGTGCATTTAGTGCCGCGCGATTAATTCAGTAAAAGTCCCCACGAATGTCAGAAGCAAAAGTTGCCCCGGCACACACAGCATGCTGAATGCCAGCGAGCCTCAGCTATGGATGGCGGTGGCAAGTGGAGAGTGTAATTGGAGTAAAGATGTTTTTCTTGCACCATTAAAATTAATTCGGCCGTAAAGTGTGTGGAATCTAAAGCTGCGTCCTGAAATTTATTTATCTGAAGAAGAGTCTCTGTAAATGCCATTAGAGAAGGCCGTTAGCAGCAGCAGCAGCAGCAATACAAGTGGTGCAGCTTTTCTTTCTTTCGTTTTTTTTTTCTTTAAACGGCGATGGAAGCGGCCGAGGCGGTAGCAGCAGTATCGGCAGTAGCGGCGGCGGTAGCTGCGGCATAGTTGGTTAGGTCATGGGGCCTCGAAGGAGCGGAAAAAGGAAAAAGCTAATTGAAGTGAAGGGTAGTTCGAAGAACGGCGTTACTGTTAGAGTGGCAATTACACGAAAATGGCTTAAGTTGGAATGACTTAGATGTGTGTGTCGAGATTCAAACCCGTGTGTTTCCCACTCCTGGAAGTCCTCTTAACCTTGTGTAAGCACTTCTTAAGTGCGTCTTTTAACTTTTTTCTTTAAATTCATATTGGTACGGGCAGTTTTATGAAAATTTTCATTTGTAATCTTATTATTCATAACTTTTGGTTTGTCGCAAATTTTTTTTTCAATTAATATAATTATATTTTGTATGTCTATTTCAAAATAAATTATAAAATCCTAATTACTGTGGAGATATTTTATTTGTTGATATCAAATTGTTTTTGTTTTAGTGAATTTTATAATGTCTCATTGTTCTATCAACTTTATTTCAAATGGAAAGTTTATCGCTTTTAATTTCCTACATTATACATTACCTAAACTAACCTAACCTAATTTAACCTAAATATTACTAACCTTAACACACAAAAAATGTCAATACGAAAATAATAAATTTATTGTAAAAATGTCATCCAAAATGAATAAAAAATGTAAATAAAAACCTAAAGTAAGAAAGACGCATAAAATAGTATCTCATAAAATTTTATGATTTAAATAATCCCAAAAATTTCATTTAATCGAAAATTAAGTTTTCTTTTAATAAATCATAAAAAAGCCATTTTTAAGGTAAATAAAACTAAAAATCCAAAAACATAATTTTCCATTAAAACATCCATTAAAAAGCCGTAAGCACTGAAGTCGTCTCATCAAAAAACCATAACGACATTTTCATAAAAAAAAAAGAATGTTTGTTGAACTAACTCGAATGAAATTCATCAAACAGAAAGCCCGTTCGGCAACTCGTAAACACATCAGCAAAAATTGAAAGCATATTGGGGCGCAACAAATTCTCTAACCGTTATAAATAAAACGCGCCGAAAAAGAGAAAAATAGAAAGAAAGAAATAGAAACGTTGCGGTTTTTTATGCGGTTGAATTCGGCAATGCTTTGGGTCACTGGAAAATCCGTGCAGGCCTATCAATATTTCAGATAAAGGACCTTATAGTGGCAGAGAAAAAGAGAATGAACGGAGGAAAAAATTGCCGATAGTCGAGTCGAGAAGAGAGCGAGAGATATCGTGGGACGCGGGCTGCCGGTGGATTTACGAAATCCACAAAATTTGTCTCCCCTTCAGCAGAGACGCGCTCGCTTTGGCATCCTACAAAGGCGGCACCTTATTTTCAATTCGATCTCGAGTGGGCCATTTTTGGCAAAATCATTTAAGTCTATTGCATTCACAAAAGAACATTCGTCGTTTTGTAATTGCGCGGGTAATTATACGAACCCATTAAAGTGGAGAATTTAATGCTTTATTGCTGTACTCGGGTATTTTCCAAAGCCAAAGGTAAACATTAAGAATATGTCATTCTCATAAAATGTAGCGCATTTTGATGTATTTCTGGGTGTGTTTTTAATATATATATATGTTACAGGAAAAGTTAATATTATTAAAGAGAATGAAGTCTACTTTGGGAGTTACATCTTTTTAAACTTTTTTCTAATTTTATCACTCGAAAATTAATTGAAAATATTGCTCATAAACGGTGAAATAAAAAGGTTAGGCTTCAAGATTTTTATTGGATTGCTGGGAAAGATTAGGTTTGGTTAAAGTCAAATGTTTCAAGTTAAAGTCCATCTAAAATTCTAATTTTATTAGATAAAAACCTTAATTTTTGGTCTAATTTTCATTGATACTATCTGTACTTATATTAAGTACAGATTTAAAGTTTCAAAACTTATAAATTTTTTGTTGCATTAAGTGAGATGAGGTTTGTACCAGGCACAATAACTACTCGCCAACAGTTTTTTTTTCATTTCTATTAATTATTTTTAATGATTTGATCGAAAATTTCAATTCACGAAGGGTTTTTTGTCAAAAAGCCACTGCTGAACTAGTTGACCGGAAGTTGTCACTAGTTCATTTTTATTAAGCTAACGTTTCATCATAGCTCAGTGACTTCATCAGAGCTATACAACAATAATACATTCGTGGATCTTCTATCAAAATTTCATAGAGATTACTGATTTTCGTAATTGAATTTTTGATTATGAGTCATTTCACTAAGCATTCTTTTGTGATAACAAGTTTCTTTGTCTAAGATGGATCCGTTATTAAAATTATACTTATGAGTGGTGTTATTTTTTGTGAGGCGAGACAAATTGCTATTGATTATCATCGATATAAAAGATATTCCAACAAAGAAACTCCAACAAGCTCCGACTTTAACCACCCAAATCAACTTTTTCTGTAACATATACGCTGCCTTTATTCACGGTTCGTTTGCTATCGCTGCGTCTCGCACATTCTACGCTCAACATATTCATCCCCATTATTATTACGTGTCTCTATTCTGTTTTACGTAGCACTTAAGTTATCGATTCACTTGTGCAAATAGCGAGAGCAAATGCATCGCGTGTCAGCATTAATTTATTATCTTCAGCAGAGCAATTGTTGCAATCGACGCGAGTGGATAAACGCCATTGAATTTAATACCATTAAGCGGGCTCTTTTATTTAATTTATTAACATTCTTTTCTTCCCGAACGACGTCTTAATTAATCTTCGCGAGACATGTAAAATAATAATTAGCGGTGCTGGGGAACACGCGCAATTTAAGGTAAATAATATTCGAGTGGGGCAAACTTTTGCTCTGTCATTGTTTGACGATGCACTACTCACTGTACACACGAATGTTCAAATGAAACTAAGTAGTGTACAAGTTGGTAAGAGTGCGCCGTAAAGTGCTTACTTTCATTGCCGCTAATAGTCTCCTAACGACACTTTTTCCACTGTTCTCCTCTTTTTTAATAAAATCGTCGACTAACTTTTAAATTATGAATGTCGCTATGGTATATATGTACTGGAAAGCGGAGATGAGGCGAAATATAGCGCCGAGTGCCATTTATTATAAGGTTTTCAATGATAATTGCTCAAGGGCTGTTTCCGACGTTTTATTAATGGCTGCAGCGAACAAAATTATTTGTATTATTTTTATTACTATTTCATTTGTGTCCATTTTTTTTGTTGCTTAAAATCTTGAAATTATTAATTCCTATAAGATTTTTTAGGGCTTTCAAAATTTGCCCGGCGCCTTCACATCAGTTTTATGTAATTTTTACTTGCTGATTGCACATGTTAACACAATTTTTTGATCTGGGTGCTGAATAAGAAATTTTAATGTGATCTTTATTACTGATATTGGAAAAAGATTTTTTTTGTTCGACATGTGTCATTTTAGTTTCTTAATTTATCCATTGTTTCAGTAATATTTTATTTTTGAAAAATTAATTGAATCATGGTATGTTAAGTTAATCCAATGATTCAAATCAATTAATTATTAATTTTTAAGGCATTGTAAATTTTATTAATTACTAATTTTTAAGGCAATTAAATTTGACCGTCGCCTTCACATGCTTTTTTTTATGAACTTTTATTTATTAATTATTTTAATATATTAATTCCTTGTTTCCGTTGAATTTAAAATAATAAAAATATATTTTAGTAAATGTTTATTTAATGCAACATTTTTTTTTTAATAAAAATGCAAAACGAAAGCTTTGGTTGCGTTCATTAAAAAATGTAGTACATAGAAAATTGCGTGGGATGGAAATAAATATTCCGATTGGAAAATTCATAACAAAATAAAGCTTTCGATTGGTCGCCGGTGTGCGCACATCAACTAAATATTGCTTCAGAATTTATTTATATTAAATGGAATTGCAAATGAAAGGGGAATTGGAAAAATTAGTTTTGCAAATGAGGAAATTTTTCAATTCGATATATCTAGCAACGCATTTAACGAATCTGGCAAACTATAAATATAAACGCGAAATATAAGGCCTATGAATAAATATGAAACGGTTTTTACTCGCTCACAAACGCACACACACACACAAATATCCATATAGGGAAAAACATTGGCCGCAAATAAGCCACAAATGCGAATGAATATTTATGACGGGTGCAAAAAGAATTTTTTTATTATAAACTTTTTAAGTGGGAATTTAAATTAGGCACCGAGCATGAAAAAACAATTAATGTTTTTATTCGAAACTGATTGACTAATTGATTACACTTTAATGCACGCAAATAAAAAGTTTTTTAGTTCACTTATATAAAAACTACTACTTATTAAAAAAAAAAAATTAGGTTTGTGATTTAGGTAAAAGGGAATCACTTCATTCGGGACGACACAAATTTTACTATCACCCTTGCCATTTCTTTATTTATAAACCGATTTTTACCAATTTTAGAATTTATCCGAAAGATAACATTTCCAATTGGACTGGGTAAATATCATTTTTAACTCACTTCTGGTTTTTTTTAAAAGTAGCCCTAACTTTTTATTTTTAAAGAAGCAATTCCGAAATTTTCACGTTTTTTTATTCTAAGGACCATCCTAGCTTTTAAAACATTTTTTAAATTAATTTTTATTTTTTTAGTTGCGAAAAAAACCATTTTAAAAATTAATCTAGCTAAATCTAAATCTAAATAGATTGAATTACTCAGGGATATAGAAAAATCTGGGTCACCCGGTATATAAATAAAAGCATAAAACCATAAAACTAACAAAAATGAGAAAAAATAATCGAATTTGCACCGGACAAAAGAATCAATTGGCATATATAATTCGAATGTGATTAAAACCTCGATTGCTAATTGATCCATTTTAAATTGGCAAAAACTATAAATGGCAAAACGAGCAATTAATCTGAGCAGAGAGTAATTACTTTAGCTGGTCGAAACAGAGCAATTTACAATTTAGGTTCCCAATCCTTGCAGAGAGATTGCAAAGGTATACATGGGTACCTATATAGAAAAAAGGAAAAAAGGCAAAAGGAAAATGAAATACAAAGTGTAACATCGGAAAAAAAAAATACTGCAGAATGTAGAGAAAAACACAAATCCGGCACAGATATAAAACAACAACATTGTCAGAGGGGAAATATATCGCGCGCGTATTCCCGAAAACAAGCCGGTGGCGGCAACCTCAACCATCGGAAGTAAATATTTAACCATATGCTATAGAAACTCACACTCACATACACACACGCATGCACACCAACACAAATACTCACAAAAACCCAGCAAACAAATGAATTGTTGCTTTTATTTGGCGAACGAGTGGCCATTTTGCTTTAGTTTTTCTGCGTATCATTTTTTTTTTGTAATTTTGTGTACTGTCCATATACCGTGAAACTTCTTCAAAATTCACATTGCTGTTCCGTTTTGTTTTTTATTGAAAAAATAAACAAATTAAAAATGTAAATTTATACTAAATAATCAATTACAAAATGCTACAATTTTCAAATGAAAACTTATAGAGCAAAACGTAAAGGATTGTTTCTTTTTTGACGACATAAAATAAAAAGTTGTTAAATTTTGCACAATATAAAATCGTTTTCTTTATATTGGGTGTATATTTATATGTACGAAATGAAGAGAAACATTGTATGGATAATGATTTGATGAATTTCCAGGTGGCGGTTCGACGTCGAGCAATGGTTTGAAATGGGTACGAGTGAATTTGCCGCAATATCGCAAGCCCGGCGAATTGGCGCAACTTCAGTGCGATTACGATCTCGGCAACGACACCCTATACTCCGTAAAGTGGTACAAGGAACACGAAGAGTTCTACAGGTTCGTCCCGAAGGAGCAGCCCCAGGCCAACAGTTTCAAGGTGGACGGCGTGCACGTCGATGTAAGTGCTCGAATTATTATTTATCTGCAACTTTGCCCATTACTTTCTCAACTCATCATCATTACACTTTTATTAAAAACATTTCTTCTTCTTCTTCTTCCTACTTTTGCTACTTGAAGCATACATTATTCTCATCTAAAATATACTGATGTTTCCTGGTTACTTTAATTTTTAATTTTATGGATTTCCTAAAAGTTGCCAGAAATGATGATTTAAGTTACATTTATTCCTTAAATTTTAAACTATGTTTTGAAAGTTTTGTCTTATAGTAATTCCATTGGGAATAAATTAAACATTTTGTTTTAATATTCATTTATAAATAAGTGAAAATAATAATTAAAAATTATGAATACAAAAATTTCCTTTTCTTCTATGTTTAAAAAACTTTTTTTCATTGTAAATTGACTGACCATTGTTACAAATTCTTGTCAAAATTAGTAAAAAGTGCTTTTTGATTAACTATTGATAAACTGAACCTTACGTAACCTAAACGAACCATATTTTTTACCACTGCTTCTTTTCTTCTTATTGTGGCTTAAGATAATTAAGCACTCAGATAAATAATGCTAATTAACATTTTTACGAAAAACTAATTGCACAGACAGTTCAAAAACCATTGAATCATTTGAAAGTGACATAAAAATGCATAGTTTATTCCAAAAATGGTGAATATTATCAATTTACATAGATTTAGTTAAAAACATATTTATCATGAACTTACGGCTTTATTTATTATTGAAATATGCAATTGGCCGTTGTTTACGCAGCGATGACCATTCGTTGCGGTCCTTTTGTCGCCGTTGTTGTTTTATTATTTGCTGGGCCATAACAATAAAATAATGAAAAATCATTACCAGCCCGTCCGTGTATGTACTTAACCGCTGCAACAACACACGTGTACTCATAAATAACACAACATTACCAATTCATGGCTTTAGTTTTCCAATGATAAAGTATTGATGCGTGCCCAACAGAAATGCTCGTTTCGACTCAATTCTCTGTTTACGATCCAACCCTCGGCCGTATCTCTATTTCTGTCCATTTTTATAATTACGGAATGAACTATGCATTAAACATTTGTATTAAAGTAATGTTTTTATTAATGTATACAGGGTGTTGCATGAGATAACAAAAAGTTTCATCCCTTTCAAATTTTACTACCCCTGGCAGCGGTGGTAATTTCATTATTTATGAAATTTCTACCAAAGTTAGTAAACATACATAAGATAACCATTTCAATTGGACTGGATAGATATCATTTTTGCATCACTTCCGGTTTCACCGGAAATTGCTCCAACTTTTGATTTTTGAATGGCAAAATTACATTTTTTTAAAGTTTTATTAGAGATTTTTACCCACAATTATTGCAACATATTGTAAATGGTATCAAAAGATTCGTCATTAAACGAGGAGTAAAATAGTGGGGGTGGTCTATTATGGCGGCCATTTGAAGAAATGTACTTTTGACCAAAACACCATTTTGACCAAATTCTTTGGCTAATACGTAACTCAAAAAGTATTAAACTTATGGCTGTATGGCTGGTTTGCAACGTTCTAATACATCCTTACTTAATTCTGAGTAATTTAAGGCCATTAATTTTGCAGCCACCTAGATTGAATTTTAGATATAGATATTTTGCAACTAAAAAAAAAAAAAAATGAAATAATAATAAACATTACGCTTTTAGAGCCAGGATGGTCCCTTGAATTCAAAAAAGTGATAAAACCATGCGGAGTTGCCATTAGAAGATCAAAAGTTGGGGCAATTTTCGGTGAAACCGGAAGTGATGTAAAAATGACATCTATCCAGTTCAATTGGAATTATTATTTTATGTACGTTCACCAAATTAGGTAACAGTCGGTATTAAAATATGGAAATGGTAAGGGTGGTAGATAAATTTGCGTCACCCTGTATAGCCCACAAGAGAGGGAAAATCTTTTTCCATTAGAAAGATTAGAACACTCTGTATAGCGAATGAATATTACAAAACCGAGTAAAAAATCAATAAGTTTATTTTGTCAATCAGTGAACTTCAAATTAAACGGGACGTCGATGCGAAAAAGGCGGCACGAAATGAATGTTAATAATAAATCGGTTTTGTGATTTCGACTTCCATCGGGCATCGGAGAGTGATGTTTCATGTTCAGACATGCACCCCATAACTAAACACACGTGAACCTAGTATATGCAATTGTGTGCATAAAGCCTGTTTACTTTCGCAAATCTGTCCGTAATTAATAATTAATCTCGTCGCCGTCTGGGCGCGGCCTCTTTCTCACTTGCATTCATTCGCTGCTGGCTTTTCGTTTACATTTTACTTTACGTGTAATTAAAATTTTATTATTAAAAGTAGGAATCGGAAGAAGCGGTATAACGTTTTGTCGGGTCCTTTATTTGATTAGTGGCAGTGGTTCGCTCGCCGCCCCTTACGTACAACGAGCGCACAGCAGTTACGCGAACGAACAAACTATACACAACCAGTGCCTCACGTGTACATCTGAACCAAGTGAGAAAATATTTGCTTTCGCTCGTCGACTCAGTTTACCTTAACGTACTATAGGCGCTCTATGCGTTCGTTGCGGTCTAACTATTGAAAATTACACTCGTATGTCCGTTATACACAGAATACGAGGACCCTTAAATTATATCCTCTTGCCTTTTTACCGCATCCGCCATGTTTTTTCTGTTCATTAATTTCACGAATTAACGCCACCACCAACCACTTTATTTCTCATTTAAGTTACCGAAATATTGGTTTTGGTTATAATTGTATTTTGCTAGTTGAATAGCATTTGAGCATTGAGCGGAAAAATCGTGACGGTTGATTTTCGGCGTGGACTGTATGTTCGGTAAAACTACATATTTGATTAAAACTACAACTTGATTAGATGGACTATAGCAATTTCACGTTTAGTATGTTTAGTACCTATGTATGTGCGAGTAGTATATGCACACAGGGGTGTTTTAATTAAAAATTTAATGGCTGACTTGAATGTGATGAGTGACCATTGTTTATTTAAAGTTGTAAATTACTTTAGCCCAGTTGGTTTTTATTACGTGCATTAATTGCATAGTTACTGAAATTTAGTTTTTTGTTTGTTTTTTGTTCTGCTTTTCAGTTTTTCATTTACATTTTAAAATAAACTAAAACCGTTGTCCAACAGAACAAATTAACTAAACCGGATTGCTTTTTTCAAAAAGGTGTTATAGCAATTTTGACAAAATGAATTATGGGTATAAGTCATTGTGTTTCCCAACTTTTGACCTCTTGAATTCTCAAAATCGTCAATAGTTTAGTCAATCAGTGAAATGATATTATCAAAATGTTAACTATCAGAAACTGTGAGGTTCTCTGAGAGATGTTGAAGGAATGTGGAGTTAGAGCGACTAACAAAAGCAACGAAACCAAATTTTAATTTATTTTCTGAACATCAATAGAAGTAGCCTCCGAGGAAAATAGAATAAGATATTTTTTTTAATCGATAATACATTTTCCCTTAAGTGGTTTACTGAATGTTGTTATCTGCCAATTAAACACATAGTCTATGAAATTTTAAATATTTTTGCCTAGACTAAATTTCGATTATTTTAATTGCTTATTTTTACAGAAAGTAGTTTAAATATTAATTCGGTACCACTTCTCGTTATTTACTTATTTTTTGTTGTTTTTGTATTTTGATAAAAAATTGACTGCTACTTAATATTGACTACTTCGTAAGCTAGAAGTTAAACTAATAAATTGAATGTTCTCTTAAAGATTATGTTACTTATGCTTACTAATAATGAATGTAAGCTATCAATTTTGTATTAAAATTTTCAGCAACTGTATTTCAATTTCATTAGAATAACTTCAATGATAACTATTCTGATCAATTATCTACTATATTAATCAAAAAAATTTAAAGATCTAAAAAGACGACTCCCTTTTCTGTCAAAGTTTGAAATTACCCTATTATAAGATGCAAAAATGTTATTTTTGAATTTGGCTCGTAATAATTTATGATTTCTTAAACATAAAAAATCACGATAGATCACGATAAAATCTATATTATTATATAGATAAAAAGTAGACCTAATGCGCCTGCGGAATCTGTTATCACATCAAATTATTCTCTGCTACTTAAGCAAAATACAAGACCCCGGGGCGTTAATTAAATAATAATAATAATATAAGACCCCTGGACAATTGGAAAGGAGTAAAATCGCAATTTAACTTAGAAAGAAAATTAATTAATTAATTAAAGACAAATTAATCTAGTCTTCCAGAGTTGTTCATATTTGGAAGTAGGTATTTCATTGAAAATAAAAGATTTAAAATAAACTATTAGTTAAATTAACTATCCGTTCTAAATTGTTGGAACATAACAAAATTGAAAAAATAATTCAGAAAGTCTAACTAATGAGACTAGTAAACCTAGAAAGAAGGAAAGTAAAATATACATAAAAAAATAATAGACTACGCATAATAATCAATGAAAACGTGTTGTCAAAGTAAAAGAAAATAGTAGTAACAGATGAAAGCAAATCATATTAGCGGGAAACTTCTTCGCGATTTACATAAACGCAAAAGATGCGATAAGGTGTTCAGAGAAATGTTAGACGATACCAAAGCATAAATATTTTATATCTTAAGTGTATAGAGTGTATATCTATCTATCTTGCAAGTATAGGCTGCATAGCATATATATTCGTGGTATACAGTGCAAAAGTCTCCGAAGACGAACCGTTTTTATTCTTTTATTTCGTGTTATCGCGCCACAAAGTGTTTCGTTCGTTCTCCCGTGTTGTGTTATTTGAACCAGCGAACATTAAAAGTTAAGATGCACGAAATGATCCCGCTCGTGATGTAGCAACAGCGCGACGTCCTTATCCATATTTTTCCGTCGGGGGGGGAACAACCGAACAACGTTAAAAATGCGCGTCAGAAGAGAAAGAAAGGTACGAATACACCTTATGTTCTCTACCTGTACAGTGTACACCCGCACAGATAGACAAGTAAGGAAGAAGGAACGAGACAGAAGGAAAAGAAGGTACAGAAAGAGGCGAAAAGTTAAATGGGGAAAAGCAACGACAGATGGAAAACGAAGCCCAAGGTGTGTGTTTAACGTGGCTGGATGTGTTTCTCTTGATATACTGAACCAATTTAAGCACATCTTTCGAGGAGGCAAGCGTGTCTCTCTTTCCAGAGGGCGAAATATGAATAAGCGTCGGGGAAAAGTTGCAGTGGCAGTCAGCCGCACACATAGAAAGGAGCATCCTTCGGCCGTTGTAGGTATAGTCTTCTCCGTTATAGCATCTTATAGTCACCATCGCAACTACTTTTTCTCTCTTCAAACAAAATTCTATAAACGCCTTATACTTCACTGCGTTATTGGAAAACTTTTCCTTGTTTTGCTTTTCATGGCTAAACTTTGAATAATGCTGTTATAATATTTATAAAAGTCGAGAGGCCGTTGGTTGTTTTATATATAGTATTCTATGGCTTCACTTTGTAATCATTATTTTAATTAATTTTACGATGGGTTTTCAATTACTTTCTGAAATTAATTTACTTTTATGTATTAAAATTTGTTAAAGATTTATAATTATACAGAGCGACCTTAGAATTACTCGTAATTTTTTTTTTGGTTTATATTTCTTTAAAAATATTTGATTAACGCGAAGAAATAAAATAAACTAATCATTCCATTTAGAAAAACAATGCTCCTTCTAAAATTTAAGTTGTGAATTTTGATCAAAAAAAAACTGCGACAAAATTCGAATTTTATAATAAAAAATAATATTATAAAAAAAGTAGAAAAATTTGGAACAAAATTTTTAATTCAGAATAAATTTTTATATGTTCAATAAAATTTATTGAATTATTATGTATTTGTATACCATAATTCAGTTATACAGATATACATATAATAACTTAGGACAGAGGGAGTATTGTGGAGTTTATTTCAAATTTGTGTTGACCGGCGCCTTCATAGTTAATATTCCTGCGGTATATAAATTTATGTTATAAAAATCATTGCACAACATCTGACTTTATTATGTTTTAACAGAGGGTGCAGAATTTTTTACTCATTGTGGAATTATTGATTTATAAAAAAGTGAAATAATTGAAAAGATTAAATCAGAACTCAATTAATTAAGTTCTTAAATTCCATTTTATTATAAAATAGAGTTATTGATGATTCTACAAAATATTGCCTAATTTTTGTAACAATTTAGTTTTGTAAAAATATTTAATGAATTAATGAAATAAAAATATTGAATAATAAAAAAATAAAAAATATAATAGACACGATTAATTATCTATAGCATTAAGAGTTTGGTCTTTTAATTTAGAAGATGCTCAGTCAGTTTTTGAAGAAGAATAAGTCCTGATTAACACCTTTTCATAATTAATTAAAATGCAACAAAAAACATAAAATGATAATCTCACCTGCTTCGGAAAAAAATATGGGAGATTAATTAAATTAAAATATTAATGCATATGTGAGATGATTCTGAAAAGCTAATAAACTGATTTGTGACTAGCGCAATGAAATTTTGCAGTCCATACTTCAACAACATAAAGTAAAGATGGAACTGAGCCGTAGAGATTTTAATGAAAGTGCAACAAATTTCGTATTTTATGCAAATTAAGTACTTGTAAATTAGTAATGTAAAGAAATATGAAATTTGGTACTAAATTTGAAATTAAATTTATAATTTTTATAAATTTCTGTCAAATTTATTGATGTAATTTGTATTTATAACTTTTCTAATTTAGGACCAAATAAACACAGAAACACATAATTTGGGACAGGAGAAGAATTTTATATTTCAAATAAAACAAGAATTTAAGAAAATTAAAATTATCTTAAAAAAGTTAAAAATATCGTAATTAAATGCCGAATAAAGTTATTTTTCTAATAGTATTTCACTATAAATAATGAAAATCAATAATTAAATAGAAATTCAGAAAATACGTATAGCTGAACTAATGAACTAATTTCAAAACAATTGATAAAAATAGAAAGAAAAGTACTAGGAACGAACGAATGCACGTCTATCTTGAGACAGTAGTAAAACTGAAAAATTGGAAATGCAATTTACATACAATTATGCTTGATTCGGAAAATATAACTTTTCAAGTATCGCTTTTACGGCCTTATAATCTCATTTCAGTTGCATCCGGTTGGCAATTTCGCCTAGCATTATGTAATTTACGTGAGCACGGAAGCTCCTTATTTCGTACCTAGTAAAATTCCTACTTTATGACTATTTTTATATGAAACGTACAAACACATATTCGCACATAGAGCAGACATTGAGATCGGCCGGAGAGAAGAGATGGATGCATGGATGCCGTAACATTTTCGCTAACAACAGTTGCGCGCAACTATGAGCCAAAGGTGATGCGACAATCGATTTCCTCACTCACTAACTTACCTGCCCCACGTACAGTGTATCCTTCATTCGATTGAGGGCTGCCGCTGGTGGCGGCGACTGTTACTGTATTCCATAGCAGTACCTACGTACCGCTACCTCAATACTCTCGTTGTAACTGACTGAGTCGCTGCAGCCGCCCCCCCGAGCGGCCCCGCCGATTCGAATCGCAACCAAGTCACATTTAGGCGATCAAGGCAAATTATCATGGCGAAAATATAGTGAGTGAAATTCGACAGTCGTGTTTGGCATTTGGAATGCTGCCGTTGCCGCCACTAGCTGCCGTTCGTTGCGCTTTCCTTATAAATTCGTCATGTTCGTCGCGCGCTTTCCATTAGCCATTTGTAAAGATTTTTTCTCATTGTGTTGCAGCCTGCGACTGGTCCAGCATCCAAATAGTGTGTCAAAGAATTTTCGAATTGCCGAGCACAGTTTTGCCTTTTTTGCCTACTTTTATCTTTTACCTTTATTTTAAGCAAAAAAGAATCACATTTGTTATTCTTTAGAATTCTTAGCTGTTTGAATATCGGAGGTAAAAAGTTGTTTTTTTTTTTTGTTGAGAAAAGTTTAGTTTTGGTTTAGATTCAAAAGCGGCAGTTAACGGCGTCGTCGCTTTGGGAGAAACTGGAAATTGATTTTTATTTTAAAACATTACTTTTTTTAGGTTTGAATCCTTGTATCGTTATTTTTAATTGGTTAATATTAATTACATACTTATGATGTTTTCAATTTTGCCATATTTATCTAGATTGACCGGCGCCTTCACTTTTGATATGTTTGGATAATAAGAATTTTGTTTTTAAAGTAAAATCTATTGCTATAGTTTTTTTTTTAACATTTTTAAATGAAAATGTATTATAATATGATTCAAAAAAATAATTGATTTATTAAAATTTTCTCAAAGTATATCAACTTTTAAAGTCTCGATATCTTGTTAAAAAAATATACCCAAAACTTTTAATTTAAAATTTCTTTTAACTAAAATTTAACAAAAAAATAGAACTTATTGCTTAAAAAAATTTAATATTTAATTTATATTTTATTATAATTAATATAAAATTAACAATTTAACGATATTTTTATAATAATTATATATGATAAATAAATCATATAATTTATATTGATAAATGTAAATATTTTAATGATTTTCATTAATATTTTCCAAGTTAATTGTAATTTATGAAATTTCTTATGACTAAATTACATTTTACGAAATATTATTGAACAATATTATTATTAATGCTGAATAATATAAAAAAAATATTTATAATAAAATTATTTTTGGCAATATGAAACAGTTTACAAAAAATATAAACAAAAAAATTATTTAAATAGGATAATCATTAAGAATATAATAATAATTCAGGCATTTGAATTTTGATCTTTTAATCTTTGTTGGAAAAGTACACCCTTAAAATATTTGTCACGATTTGGTCAATTTGCAGAGGGATTGAAAACAGTAAGCCTATGTGCGTATTTACACCAACTTTTAATTAATACGCGAAAGTAAATAAAAAGTCAAATATTTTAGTTTGAACAAGTTGTCACTGAATGGGCTCTACATGGAGTACGTGCTAATGTATTTGCAAAAGTGCTGAAAACTTCCACATTCTACCATCTATCTATATCTGTATGAAATGTGAATACATTGCAGGAATAATATCGGCCAAACCTTAAATTATTACACATGAATAGAGGAACGCTTTTCAAATGAGGAAGTCAAATTAAAAGTTTTTATTTTATTGTTGACAAATAATTTACACATATCTTTTTATAAATTAAGGCTTTTAATTATTTTTTTTAAGTATTTTCAAATTAAATTAAATTATTTTCATCTTAAACATCGCGTTTTATTACATAAAATAATTATTTGTTGTTTAAATAATTAATAATAAGTAATTTAACAATGAAAGTAAACTTAAAGTAAACATATAAAAAAGAAAATGAAATAAAACAAACGGAAAGTTAGCTTTTTAAATGTTGTACAAGCAGTATAAACATTTAACTGCCTCTTTAAATTTATTTTATCATCCACTTTCCATTTTCATTTACCTACATACATTTCCCGCTGAAATTGAAAATGCCCATGTTTTTATTCTAAATGAAAGTCAAATGTAATAATCTAAATTACAACTCAAACAAGATAAACATCACTTAGAATGCAATCTAATTGAGTTTGAAGAATTGAAATTATAAAAAAGAAACAGATAGAAAAATGGAGTAATAATTTCCATTTCATATTTCATTTCACATTGAAATGTTTTAAGTATTAATAATAATAATAACAATGGCATTAAATCCAACTAATTATTTCTGATGTCAAATTGCAGATGAGTTTATCGGACAGCAGGAAAGTGGTTTTAAGATCGGTCGGTCTCAAGAGTAGCGGTCTGTACAGATGCGAAGTATCAGCCGAAGCTCCGTCATTTGCGTCCGCACAAAGCGAAGCTCGGATGGAAGTTGTCTGTGAGTATTAAAAAATCGATTCATGCTTCATTAATGTGCGCTTTTCTCTACTCTTTACTCATTCTATGCGAGTTCTCATTCGCGTCCATATTCTTTTTTGGTTTTGTTTTTTCTGTTATCTCTTCTTTATTCCGATGCAAATTTCGTCCTTTGTTTTCTCTATTCTTTTACTTTTTTATTGTTCTGGAATTTATAGAAAGTTAAGTTTGCTTATGCCCCATCTCTAAATATAAATTAAAAGGCTTTAATTATTATTTTTTAAATCTTTATTATAATAACTTTCTTTTTTTCGATCTAAAAAAAGCTTTTTTTGTAATTTAACTTTTTGCATATAATGTAAGACAGAAGTCTCGTATTAATTTAAAGTGCAAAAAATATAGGAGGAAAAAGGTAAAAGGTTATTTTTCAAAGTTATCTTCTTAATTTTAACTATAAAATTGATACGAGACTTAAGGTTTTCACAATATATATTATATTTTATATATTATATATTTTATAATTTAAATTAATGATTTCCCTTGATCCCACGGATTTCAGCAAATGTTTAATTAAATTAAAATAATTGTATCTTCCAAAAAGTTATATAAATTTTTATTACTGCCCAATATAGGACTGTGTTAAATGGTATCATTGGACTATTGATATATTATATAATTTAAATTGTCGTTAACTTTAAATAAATAATATAAATTATTAACTTACCCTTCTCATACGGATATCACCAAATGATTAAAAAATATTTTTAATATCATTTTTTTGTTTTAATTGACTGGGATTGATTTCAATATTATTATTAACTAATAAGTGCCTGGTTGGTAAATTGAAAAAAGTTTTAATGAAAATGGGAATTTACGACAAAACAATAAAAATACAACGAATAAAATAAAATTTACAGCTTAATCAATAAAACCAACGGTATTTTTTATTTAATAACCGAAATAAAAAATTCCAAAACGAGCTTTTTATTTACGCCCGTAATAAATTTGACACTTTTTTAAATTTACTTTTTATTATTATTTTCCATTATACATTTTTTATTGACTATAAATTAAGTATTATTTTTTTCTAATGAAACAAATTAACAATTAATTGCAGCAGAATGTAGCGGAGTTATGTATTATAAAGTTAATTTAATAATACAAGTATTCGCACTTTTGTTGATCCAAAATTAATCTAAAACTTTGATACTAAGCGAACATAAACAAATTTATAACATGTATACGTGATGTACATGATAGTCAAGGGAATTGCCAGAAATTGGTTTAGGGTTTCGCAAAATAAACGTGCTTACTAACCAGCCTTTACTAGTTTTCACACAAATAAACATGAACATGATAGAGGAAGGCCACTTACCTGAAATAACCAATATTTGCCAAGTACCTTTGAAACCCTCACTCCATACAGGGTGTTTAATGACCCTTCAGAGTATCAAATTTCTTTAATAAATAAACAAAGTGAAAAGTGAAAAGGTGAAAGGGAATTTTAAAAAAGTCGAATTTATAAGTACTCTCCAAAAGGATATTTCTTTAATATAAATAATTTAAATTTAAATAATAATAAATAAAGTTAGTTAAATTAATTTTGCAAAATTAATTAGATTATAACTGTATCTACGAGAAACAATTATTACTTAGTTCCTCTATCCCATAGTTTTTAGGCAATAAATTATCAAAAAAAAAAAAAAAACACTAATAAAGATAGGAATAAAATGCAAGACTCCCTGTATTACTTGAATAAGTCCCCGAAAACATTTAAACAAATTATCATTGGGGACACAAAGCGGCCCTAATGGAAACTCCTTAGAGCCACTTTGTTGTCGGATAAATTAGAAATTGGTTTTTGGCAATGACAGCAAGACCGGAAAGAAAACGAACTCGTAGAGAAGAGCGAAAAGGTGAAAAAGATAATGGGTAGTGTAGGTGTATAGGTATAGGAAGCAAATAGGGTTAGTAATGCTGCAAGAACGACGATCGAGGAACACTTGTTTGAAACGTGTAGGACGCACGAACGGTCTCGAATTGCTCTTTGAAGTTTTCGAGCTTTTTAACTTGGGGCATCGCTTTGTACATACACGTACATCTCTTCCGCCTATCAATGTATTAGTGTACTCTTATATATATATATATATATATGTGTGTGTGGGTGTGTGTGTGTGTGCATTGCACGACTCTTCTGCCTCTAAACGTTATCTATCTTACTGAACGTGTACGAATTTAACATATTGGTACCGACTGAAACTGAAGAAAGAGAAGCCCTTCATCTTTATCAAAAGTTCCCAGTCTGATGTAGCTGCTTCTACGTTCCCGCTTCTACCTATTCATATGTATCCTTGTTCGCCAGAGTAAACGTGTCAAGCGAATCGTACCTAATGGTTATCATTCTAATGCTTTTATCTGAAACTGACAATTTTTTTCAAGAAATGTAAAACTGCATTATAGGGAGTATTTTTTTGAACATATCCTTTGATGAAAAAAAGTTTTGTGGAATAGGTTGATCTCATAGAATTTTTTTTTTAATTTGTCAGTATAGGCTTTTCATCTTTGAAAAGAGTTCTTATTTTTTCATATCAAACATAAATAACACTGGGCTACAAACATTTGAGGGTTAAACCCTGAAAATCTTATACCTGTGTCCTTATAGTATCTTACTAAATGATAATAAAAGTGTAACTTACTTTTCTGTATCAGCTCTCGTTATAAGATAGAAGAAGAATGCATTTTTATTGGATTTTCGATTTTTCCTCATTTTTTATATTAATAAATTTCCCTTGACTTGATTTCATCGAAAGAGATGGTCTTGGGCAATCACTTTTAATTCCGCAGCAATAACCGGTCATCATGTGAACGTCACATCGTCCTTGGTACCTGTTTTTTAGAGTCTTTAGGCTTTGATGATAACACTCCCCTTGTTCTTCGCCAAGATCTCCTAAATTATTTTGAAAATGACCAAAAAGGCAATGAAGATAGTATAATGTTATTCTCATTGTATTGCATATATCGGCCTTATCATTTCCAAGGAATTTTAAGGGTACGATAACAAATAATTTCAAAGCCAATCGCTCTAATTTGCTAATAACATTCTTAAAATTAGTGAAGTCTTTAATTAATTGATGAAATTGAGGTGTATTAAAGATGCCTTCCATTCATTTCACCACAATTAATTAGGGAAACTTCTGTGAATTAAATTTGAAAAATTGAAATTTTGTTTTAAGATTTAGCAAAATGGTTCATTAGTCCTAACTTTTTATACCAAAGTTAAAGTATAATTCTTACCAACTCCTAGCTATCTTCCAAATAATGTTTTGTAATGAAATTATAAGATAAACTCTATTTGTATTATATACAATTAACTATTCTGAACAAAATCAAGAAAAAATGAAAATGAAGTTAAAATGATGTAAATCAGAACTTTTCAATTAAAGTTATTTATATCAAAATGCAGTGTGTTATACAGGGTCTCCCAACTTTAGTGGCCTATTAAATTATTATGGAAACTACTTATTTTAGAAATCTGAGTCTTGGCATGACGTTCTTTTCGGCAGTGATCTACCTAAATCTAATATTCGCACACACGCTGAACTTCCGGTTATACCGGAAGTTG
>JASKGO010006705.1:0-27291 GCA_030556065.1 Holobus sp. GC000080 | reverse complement strand
GTCATTTTCAAGATAATTTAATTGTCTACCATATTTATTTATATTATTTCAAATTTTGAAGTTATTTTAAACTAAACATTAAAAATTAAAGTATAATATCGAATTTAAAAGAAAAAATTATAAAAATATAATACCCTCTGTAAAATCTTAAAAATTGGAAAAGATATTCAAACAAATTAAAGAAAATTTGATTTGCAATAAATATTTGTAAAATTAATTTGAAACAAAGCATTATTTTAGTTTTTATTGTAAATTTACTAAAAGTTGATTTAATATCTAAGTGCTCAGTTCAGTCAGGCTTCGAACGCTAAGGAAAACAATCAATAACTTTCAAAGAAATTAAGATATTTAAACAATTTTAGGGTCATTTTGAAGACAATTTAAACTTCTATTATAACAGTTTAAGTTTACGGCATTTTTTTTATTTTGATATAATTTTAATTGATTGAGAGTGATTAAAAAAATGTTTCTTAATTTATAATGAATAATAAGTCATTCTTCTTATCTAAAATTAAACCAAAAATTTTTATTAAATTTCCTAAAAGATATTCTTTTCGATCTTAAACGCAAATTCTGTCAAATTTTTATTACTGAAAGAATTCAAATTAATGATGGTTGCTATGAAATATCAATAAAGATCCTAATTTTGTAGCAGATTTAAAAAAAAACATTATTCGAAATTTTTTAATAAATATCCTCTTTCGAAACAAATATCCTCAGTTATTATCACTTTTTTTGGATCCCTATGGACATTTTTAAACTTAAAAATATTAGAAATGTCAGAAAAGGATCTAATTTCATTGGTACCTGGAATGTTTTTGTCATTCAATTTGAAATTTTCACATTAAAAATCATTTTTCTAATATAAATTATGCTATTTTCTTGCTGTTCCCAAAGAGGAAAAGCAAAAAGTTATTCAACTATAACAAATACCAATCAATTATTAAAAATTACTCTTGCATTAGGTACTGTACTTGAGCACAAAAGCTATAATTAAACAAATCCTGAAAATAAATAATATACATTTACTATACTTTAAAGTTAAGTGAAGTAAAACTTGAAAGATACAGGATTTTGCAGTTAAGCTTACGAGATAAATTAGTATGGCGTGTAAAATTCCGTGAAAATGAAAAGGTCGCAAAGTCAATAGTTTAATGTCAGTCAGCAGTGAGTCGTAGATGTCCAATTTTGGATAAACCACTAGAAAAGTACAGTTTGCATAGTGTCCCAGTGGTTTCCACTGTAAGGAAGAGACATACATCACATAAAGTACCGCACTGCAATCGAACGAACTCGCTATTTCTGCGACTTTCGTTCCATTTTTTCCATCCGTTCGTCCGTTATCAAATGTCTTATAGTATACATTTCGTTCTCCTTTTTCGGCTACTGTAACACACAAATTTATTTCTAGTTCTACCTTGCAACACATGAACACAATGAAAAAGTAAAAAATAATTTAAAGGTTTTCCATGAAAATCTGTTGATTTTTACTGAGAAAAGAAAAACAAAAAAGAAGGAAATCTTGGCGAATCTAATAAAGCTGTTAACTGTTATTTACTTACATTGAGCTTTTTATTTATATCCGAGTATGCCGGCATAATTTCTGTTCATAATTTAAGTACCAGTTTTTAGTAAGTGCAATAAGTGTAAGTGGATAGTTGTCGGTCTTCTTGCAATTTTTGAACCCTAAAACCTTAAACAGCATATGGAATTCAACGATTCCAACCGACCAGGCAACTAATTTGTTGCCAGTTTGTTGCACTTTTATTGGAAATTAAAATATACAGGATTTTACATTTTCAGTTGCTTTGCACGGCTTACCAACTGTTGTTCTGATATTTATTTATATTTATTAAGTTTCTTAATATATTCTATGCACAAATGCAGATGCTGATAAAATATTTTAAAAATTGTTAAGAATTAATTAATTTAAATTTCTTTATATTAAAAAATAAATAGATAAAGCATTTTTGTAATTTCTCCAATGGCTGAATTATTGCTAAATTTAAGTTTTTTTTATTTTACTTTAATCGTCATAATGACTCCTTTTTTAATTCATTTTTCTCTTTAGTCACTTTGCTAGGCAAGTCTGTGCTTTGGTAGTGATGTTAATTCGATTGATAATGTATGGGGCTCCCAGGGAATCGAATCGGATTGAGAATTACAAAGACTTCTCATTGAAGTCAATGGATGCTGCTCTCTAAAACCTTTTGGAAAAGTTTTCGCCCCTTTTTAGTTTTATGCTCGTCTAGGGTCAAATTGTTTATAAACAAATTTTTGTTAATCAGTAGGTCAGTTAAAAAGAAACTTTAAAACTTTAATTGTGTACAGTGTTCACTTAAAAGATATTGTTTTTCAATTTTGTTAACTCTTCGATTTGCTTATAATCAAATTGCTTTTGGTTAAAAAGTTAAAAATTTAGGCTTCTCTATTAAACATAATTAACCAACTCAAGTTTGTTTAGTTAAGCAGTCCATGTCTTCAACACAACTAGTAGAACAGAAGAAAAAAAAAATTCGACACAGAACACTCTGCATTAAACAGGATTTTCCTTAAGCTGCACAAAAAAGAAAAACAAAATTGAGATTTCCACCTGTTGCAAATTTGGGAAATTCATCATTATTTTCAAATTAAAGAAATTCCTCCTAAGCAACATTAGAAAACCAATTATAAAGATACGCAAATAAACATCCTTTAGGGCTGTTTAACAGTTGATTCACAAATTCAGAAAAAAAAAATCAGGAAATCAGGTTACCTACTTTTAATAATTGTACAAAGAATACAATAAAAAAAAAATGAAGAAGAAAAACACTAAAATATAAAATTAGTGTTCCCAACCGAAATTTAGAATGAAAAAAAAACATTTAATGTAAAAAAAAATTCGTAAATTTCTTCATTTAATATATGTTCATCAAACTGAACAAAACCAAAACAAGTTTTACAATACAAAAAGCGTATATGCTTTTAAATCGACGTTTAATCAGAGCACACAAATTTCCATTAGCTTCACAAGCATGACCATCGTACAATGTGGTAACTGGCGAGCAAAACCGCGGAGAGAAGATATTGCAATGAGAGGCGAACGGAAAAGAGTGTAGAGAAGAGGTGAGCCGAGTGAAAGAGGAAAAGACATGGAGCACTCATTTCGTCGCCGACTACCAACTGCTTCACTTCATCTCATTTAATTAGCCGTTAATTGAAATTAAACCGGCGCAAAAGATGCACTTGCGACCGACTGATACATAAAATTTCCTCCGCTTTCTTTTTCTACATAAACACCAACTTCGAAATAAAAAATAAAAAACCGAAAACAAAATGTTAAAAGTGTCTATTTCAATAGTATTTTGCGCTTTTTTGGTGCACAGTGCGCAAACTGCATCGCTAAAAAACTCGGAAACACCAACGGAAGCTGCAAATTCGGAAAAAGCTCCGATCAGTGATCGCGAAAAAGACACTTTAAGTTCGAACGAAGTTTCCCTCGCTAATGGCCAGCAAGTTCAAATCTCTTACGCTAATCGGCAGCCAAGTAAGTCTCTTAAACTGTAAAAAAAATGTAACGAATTGCGCGAATAAATTAATTAATTGACGCTTACTTTTAACTGTAATTTTTAATTGAGAGGATTTTTTGTGAAATTGCATATATTTCTTGGGTTTTTTTTTCGCTTATTCGGTTTTTAGCGCAAAACTAATTTGCATGCAAAGTAATAATTATAAATAAAAGTGGTGCATTACCTTCGAAAAGCCCATTGCATGCGAAATAAAAAAGCAAATTGTGCCAGTTCTAGTTTTCCTCTTGAATAAAATTGACCATTGTTAAAAACGCACGCCATGTATGTATGTATAACTTTTTCTGCATGTGTGTGTGTGTGTGCTTTATATGGGTGTTTAAAAGAGGAAAAGTGCATAAAATCGTTTGTAGGTGAATGCATTTTATATTGTTATTATTATGCTATTTGCTCTTATTAACTTTTACATTTTGTAATTGTTAATTCGCGCTAGTTTTTTTTATATTAATGTTTTATTTACGGCTGCTTTATGGTCCGCAAATTAGTTGAATTATTAAAGTAATTAATTGCAAGCAAAATTCTTAAAGAAAATTTTAATTTTTATGTTAATTTTAATTTTTATGTTAATTTTTAAAGCGAAATTATAAATTTTTTTTTATGAAATTCGCAAATAAAAATTGAGGATTTTTTTAGAAGGTTTCTTGAACATCCTGTGCACAATTTATTCAATACATTTTTAACTTAATGGATGTGCGGTCAACTCAGAAATAAAATTACTAAAAAGAATTGTTTAATTAATGTTATTGATACTATAAAAAATAATATTTTATTCTTAAGATACTAATTCTAAAAATTGATATTTTTTATGCTATATTTTGTTTTGCAAATTAGTCTTATTTAAAGTTATTAATCCATTCACAAAATTATTGAAAAAAAAAATGGTAATTTTAAATGGAATTCATCTAAAAAAATAAAAATAAAACAAGCAAATAAAAGTAGAATTGAATCTATTTTTTGAAAAATTTTCTCTAACAACCCGAATAATTTATACCAGGGCTTATCCATATAATGAAATATATAAAAATAATAAAAAATAGTTATAATAAAACTACAATAGTATTTTGTATGATTTTTATTTGTATTTATATTTGTACGTAGTGTGTATACTAATTTTAAAATTTTATTTATAATGATTGAAAAGTATCAGATCTTTGCGACCCCCTTTCAGTAGTCTCGCGACCCCCTTGGGGGTCGCGACCCACAGTTTAAGCAGCCCTGATTTATACCATAAATATTTAATTTATTTGAAGTATTCATATTTCAATAATAATTATTAAAAAGAATTGTTTAATTAGTGTAAATAATATAAAAGATATGATATTTTTCCTAAGATACCAATTTTTATTAGATTTAACTATTTATTTTAAAAATAAAATAAAGTGGGAAATATCTTGAAAAGTATAGACCTTATAGGATAAAACTTTTTTTACGAAATTATTTTTAATAAAAAAAATATTAATAGAAAATCAGAGATAAAAAAATTGTATGATTCAGCTTGTAAATCTGTAATTTCTCAAAAATTAAATTTAATAGTCTTTTTTGAACTTTAAAATTTTAAGATTCTCCAAATGAGTCATTAATTTGGTTCCTCTGTTCATTTAGGACAAGTCAAAATTTAAACAAATTACCCAAGCATTGTAAATGTGTAAATATTATTATTTTTATTAGGCATTTGGTCAAATATAAACCACTTAAAAAAGTTTGAACATTGGAACAGTTCAGAAAGTCTTGAAGTTGTAAAATATCAATAAATATTGGCAGTTTTGCGAATCAAAACAAATATTAATATAAAATGATTGAGTGTTGATTTGACACATTTTCGATAATGAACTCGTACGGATTGTCTTGTATGACCATTGGTCTGAGTGTCAGCAATGCAATTGCAAGAAGTGTAAGCAGTTGTTAGATGAAGCATGTCGTTCGAATTTTTAATAGCTTCGTTATACATTCGATCTACTTCCGCTTTCACTGCTGCCACTCGATTATTACTGAATTGTCTCCTGTTCTACAAAATTCTTCTCTTTTGCTTATTTAATAATAGTAATCAACGAAAATTGCCATTTGCTATTGAATATAATATTTAATAATTCGTTGCTAGTAAAAAATGCAATTCTTTGCAATTAATATTTAGTAAAAATTTTAGTATTAAGAAATAAATTACTGTTTTCAAAAATCGGTTAGAAAACTAGGTACTTATAAAATTAATCAGTTTTGTCATTAAACTAAATTACGCTCTTTAACTCTCACCTTAAATATGATATGATTTGGAATACCATTACAAATTCTTTTTTCGTAATTAATTGTTCAATTACTTTTTCAAAGGTCTCATTATCTGTAATTACACAAATGCACTATGCATCAACAATTATAGAGTTAACCGCCTTTTTGCTCGTTTCTTGGAAAATTCTTCGGCACAATCGGCGTGGATAATTAACCGCACTCTTTACTCAAAGATACATTTGCTTAATAGTTTAATACTTGGCACGAAAGACGAAACTCTAAAGCTAAAATGCCAAGCGAAATACTTTTCAGTTGTATTTCTACTGCTCTTATTCGGAATGGATTTAATTTGGCGGATTTTGATTTTTGCAATTTGGGTTGTTTTGCTATTTTAACATTTTTAACATAGCAATGAAACATAAATTGGTCTCTTTAATATTCCTCAGGAGCTTGGTTTCAAAATCTTTCCATAAATTTTCGCAAAATTACTTTTTTTAAGGGTTAGTGTACAAAATGCAATCTCCAAAGTTGTTTCACCCCAAATTTCATTGATTTGAAAATTTTTCAGTATTATTAAATTCACAAAATTTATTCTAGGATTAAAAGAAGATTTCTTATAATATTTAATAAATATTTTGTATAATTTTAGATAAGAAATGATATTAATTGTTAATTTTAAAGTAAGAAACTTTCTTAAAGTACCTTTTTTAATTATTTTAAATTTTAAAAAAGGTTCCTGTAAATAAATAGGGAACATTTTTTTAGCATTTTGTATCAAAAGAGTACTTTTTTAACTCCTTATCAAGGATCTTTTTAATTTCATAAATTTAGATAAAATGCGTACTTTTTCAAATTTAAAAATAAATTACTCTAAGAATTGCCTATTTTCACTTAAGGTTTCAATGTTTCCATGGTTACGAAGTTATTATTGTGATCTGAAAACCAGGGGAAATAGGCAATTTGTATCAATTTCATTAATTAATTACAGCAAAACTATTGAATAGATTTAAATGCGGTTTTCACTAAAATATTGAAAAAAATATTCTCTTTAAAATGAGGGGTCACTCGACCTCCCATGCCATTTTAGATTTTTAGTCGGAGGGAGAGGGGGCAGGGGGTGACAGTTACGCCATAACGAAATATTCCAAAAGATGTCCCCCTAACAACAAAAATTGACGTGTCTCAGGGATTTTTCTTAAAATGAGTAGTTTTCCTGTTATTCCGGGTGGATACTTTTCGCTGGGACACCCTGTATAATGGAATTACTTTAAATTTTCCGCTATTTCTGGACGATTCTCGCGGTTTGTTTAATAATTTCAGATTTCCAATAGACACAAAGTAATTATTAGCAAATTTCCAACAGTTTAAAGTTTCAAACGATCTGTCTTAAGTTTGAATGATTTAACGGCGCTTTTGTTTCCGCAATAAACACTCAAAAAGATCAATATTTTATCTCTAAATAGAAGGCCATACAATGGTATTGATATTGATATTAATTATTACAAACAATAATATTTGTACAATAAGTTAATAAATAATTGAATTATTGTCTTTTGACATTTATTTATTAATTTATTTATCGGGCGATGAAAACAAATAGCACAATAATAAATTATTTGTTTCGATTTGTACCCGATTTGGAACATTACGATCGAATTGATCAAAACGATCGAACGATTAGGTCGTGAAAAGAGGTGCGTGGAAATTTATCGTCGTTTTGCTGCTCAAACTTGAATTATCTTTAATCTTTGGCCGCCGCATCTCAATTTACCAGTTTACGAGATGCAACTGCAGTCTACAGTATGCACTAAACATAAATACCGCTTTAAATAAGTATTTCACATATAAATCTTCTGCATTTTTATTATTAATTTTATATAATTTTGACTTTAAGTAGCTAATCAAATTTGATTTTATTGAACTTTAAAAGTTTTTACTTCAATTACGCTTTTTTGCATTAAAAAAAAGTTTTTTCATTTATTAATGCCTTTCTAAAAGAAAAAAACTGTTTGTTTACTTAGTCATAGACTTATTTATTATTATTTTTTTTTTAATTGATTTAAAAAAAATAATTGCTAAGGAGGAGAAGTTGAAATTAACATTCCTCCGGGCATATGCGGAAACCAAAAAAATTCCACTATTAAACGTCTTGAAAAATGTGGAAGTAGGGCATCTATTATAGAAACTACTAATAAGTCTTAAGCCTACGTATAAAGACGATATTTAAAATACTTCATTTATTTTTTCATTTTTAAACTTTGTTTTTTTTTCATTGAATTTTATCTTTTCAATACATTTTTTGATTAAATATTTATTATTATCATAATACAAAACTCCTAATTCAATTTTTAATTAAAAAGAATTGAAATTAGAAAATGCATAAATAACATCACATTTCTAATCATTTGTGATTAATAATTTATTCAAATTTCTAGGTCGTTAATGAAGAGCACTGAATATTAATTATACAAATTTTATTTTAACATCTTTACTTTTACATATACAAAGAGGCCATTAAAAAAAATAATATTGAAATAAAAATAACGGAATATGTTTTTCAGGAATATTAACAAGAGGCAGAGGAGGCGGCGGCGGCGGCGGAGGCGGAGGCGGAGGCAAAAAGAAAGGCGATCTAATGTCGCGAATCCTGCCAATGATGGTGATGCCCTTTCTGATCTCTTCATCAATGATACCGATGATGTTGACATCGCTGAAGTTTATGCTGATCAAGAGTCTGTTCGTCGGCAAATTGGCCATCATCTTATTGGCAATAAACGCACTGTGGCGATCGGAAAATCGCGGAGGAGTGTACAGTCACAACGTCAATATGCACGGACAAGAGGCCTTGCATCGGATGCATTACGGATTCAACGGAGGTGAAGAGTACGGAGTGTATGTTAATCGATGAACGGTCAATCGATCAATTAGGTATTAGAACAAAAAAAAAATTCATTTTAATTAGAGCGGATTTACGAAAACAATTTTACTCTTATTTTATTATTTAATAATAAGAAACGAAAAATCTACCTCAATTGAATTAGAAATTTCTCATCGAAATTGATGATTTTATTTTATCAGAATTTATTTATTGAACTGTTAATTGACTTACTTTTGTTATTTTTTTTTTGACATTATTTATTTATTCTAATAATTAATTTTGTATTTAATATTTATATTTATTTATTTATTAAAAGTCAAATTGTAAATTTTAAGAACATTTCGTTGTTTTTAATTGTTATTTCTTGTAGGATACAATCTTTTTGTAAAAACTCTCTGCAAACTGCAAAAATTGTTAATTATTTTTTAAGAGAGAACTGCATTTTATAAATTAATGATTAGTTCTAAGAAATTAAAAAGATACTGTACGTGATGATTCTGAATAGTGGACACCCCTTTCATTTCTTCATTTTCCAACTCATTTTTTAGAAATTAAATATTTATGACGTCAGTTCAAATTATTTGAAGAAAATATACTAAATTTTAATTTAATATTTGATAGTTTAAAACCGATTTTAAAATTTTACTTTTGTGGCAATTTTAAAAATAATATTAAACAAAAATTTACCCAAATCATTTTTTTTTTTCACTAAGAATGACCAAAAGGATTCAAAAAAGTTCAAATAACTTAGTGTTGTCTTTTAAAAATTCCAAAGTTGGGGTCATTTCCGGTTAAACCTGAAGTTGTTAATTCTTGAAATTTTCGTCGATCAATTCAAAGCCCTTAATAAAAGTGAAAAATTTCATAAAAATGGTCTGGTAGATAAAGAAAAGAAAGGATTGATCCACTTTTTTGTGTCACCCTGTTTAACTAACAATGCTTAACATTAATATTATTATTATATTATAACTATTTGTACATAAGTATATAATAAAACAAACAAACAGAATAGTTTAAGTTTAAGTGCATGCGAATGAAGAATTTGAAGAAAGCGCAGTGATTTGTTATCTGATTATAAGCACGTATAGACGTAACTGCATGGTCAGCTCTCAACTGGGCCACCCAGTGAGTTGCTTCATTCAATATTTTAAAGACTTACCGGCATTTATTTTATGACACTTACTTTCTTAGTTGGCAACATGCAATAAATTGATAATAATGTTCAAAATAGCTTCGTGAAAGGATCCGACAAATACTTTCACGCATAAATATTTAATGTACAATTTTTGAGAGTTGCAATTTTACTACAAAACATTGTCTGTTGTAGATACATAAGTAATTGTTGCTTTTTTTCGTAATGTTTAGTTATTGTTAAATTACATAGGGTCTTCAAAATTCAAAATTGAGTTGACTATTAAATTATTTTTGAAACTTGTTCTGTAATTTTAGCACCCTTACAGCTTTTCCGATTATACCGGAAGTAGGCATTAAATTTATTTATTTGTTTTTTTTTTTTAATAATAAATGGAGCAATGCCTTTTTTCATTGCATAGTTTTAATAATTCCTTAGTGAAAAACTAAAAAATAAAAGAGAATTTTGTAGGAAAAGTTTTTTTTATTTGATTATTTTGATAATATTAGCAACTTCCGGGAATTCTAGAAAAACAATTGATATCTTAAGTTAAAAACAAAGGTCTTTCTTATAAAAAGTATTGAAATATTACTTTTTGGTAACTATTATTAAGATATTTGATCATATAGTGCATTGTTTATTTATTGTGTAAATTGTTCAGGGTCCTCGTAAAAAAAAGTCTAAATTATTTTCATTTTTAGATCAAAATAACTTTTTTTTTTAATTGAACCAATTATTTTTAATTTAATATCACTATTTATTAAAGGATCTAAAAAAAAGATTAATTTTAAAGTTCTCATGGTTTCACGATGAATTTTCCTGAGTTATTTCCAAAAAACCAAATCGGTACAACTGAATAGAATTAGTTAACTTTCGTTAAAATTGATAAAGATATGATTTTTTCCGGAGACAACAATTTTCACAAAAATATCCGAAAGCGGGCGGTATTTGCAAAAAGTAGCGCAAGAGAAAAACTTTTTTTAACAAATCCTCTTTATTTTATACTTTTTTTTTTGTTGAGAATCCATTAAAAAGTCTAATTTGTAGATAAATTTATTCCTTAAAGAAATTCAGATTACTCAAAGTAAAGATTGGTTTAACAATAAGCTTTTAAGAATAAATGGTTTATCTCAAAAATAGCAATAAACAAAATTCATTGAAAAAAAAAACACTTAAAAAAGTAACAAAAAAAAACTTTAAAATTCAAGTAGGAACTAGCAGATAAATGAAAATCCAATAATTTTTAACACCGGCCTCCACACAAAGCTATAATTGCCCTCATCGTAAACACTAAGAAGGAAGTTGTTAAAACTGTCCGACATTCTCCACTCAATGGAAAACCCCATTCATAAACCTTCTCATTCCAACATTTCCTTTGCCAAATCCAATTACTGAAATTTAATTACTGAAATAAAATATTTAAAGTAAAAAAGAGATTAAAATTTTCAGCAAAAATTTCCTAAATTAATTGATTACATTTTAAAATGAAAAAAAAAATTAAATAATCAAAAAAATCATTTAAAATTATAAAATGAATTAATAGCACTTCCGATTAAGTTTTTAAAAATTGAAGTAATTGTTCAATATGTGCAAATTTAACAAACAATTAATTGAAAAAAAAATATTACTATGCATTACTCATTCTTACTGTAAATTTATGATTGTTGTTGCAGTGTTTATTACAGAGAAATTGTCCACAGGAACCCTTAGGAAGAAGGCCATTAAATGGCACCTTCAGTGTTCTCGGTATTCCATACCTTTCCACACCCCCTTATTTGTCGCCAAATAAATAGCTGAATGAATGGGATTATCCCTTCATTCGTTTACCGCGTCTCTTTTGGTATCTTCTTTCGAGTGCGCAAACATTTATTTTGTCCATTGTTATTGTTACTTCTTTTACTTAAACAATTTATTCAAATACGAGTAAACCAATAGTCGGCAAAGATGAAAAGTACATTTTTCCAAGTGTTGCTTTGTTTAATTTTTGCAAACTCTTTGTCTCTCACTTGGTCTTCGAGTGTTAACAGTTTGTTTTCTGCAAGAAGTTACATTCCAACTGCGGTAAGTTTTACTTTGGGGTTAATGAAAATTACTTATACATTATTAATTAATTAAAAAATGATTTTAAAAACAATTAAACTTAACAGGAATTGAGCGCAGAAATAATTGAAAGCATAGCCAGTGGAACTCAAGTAGCTCTAGAAGAATGCCAAAAGGCTTTCAGATGGGATCGATGGAATTGTCCAGAAACTATATTTACAAGGTACGAAGTAGTTTTGAATGTTCTTTCTATTCGTTAAGCAGAATTAATCTCCAATCGGATTCCTCTTTGAATCATCTTTTAATATCTTAACACAATAAAAAGGACAGACAGCCATTAAAGGGTGTAAATTGGCTCCAAATAACAAAAAAAAACTATTATCATATACTAGAAAAAAATCAATTTGATTATCCATATTGATACCAAAGAGCGGAAAACAAGAAAAAGTAAAATTTAAATAGCCGAAAAAAAATGAAATAACGATTTTTTAATTACTAAAATCATCTTTCCCAACAATGATTACCTTTTAAATAAGTTTTTTTTAATCAGAACTGACAGTTTTTTAATCCCTCATAGAAAACAATTTACATCATCCCTGTCCATCCCAAACATGGTTTCTTTTTGAGTAAAAGAAAAGCTACAAATAATTTATTGTTTTACGTAGAAAACACCAACAAGAACCGACAAGAGAAACCGCTTACGCTCAAGCAATAATCTCCGCTGGAATAGTTCACACAATCACAAGAAACTGTTCGAAAGGCCAAATAGATGGTTGCGGTTGCGACCCGAAATTGAGCACATTGAACAAACCATTCGAAGGGCGCAGCATCAATCAGCAATTGTTCAATCAAACGTACAACAAGAGCGAGGAAATCACATGGACATGGGGTGGATGTTCGGACCACGTTAATTTTGGAGTGCGACTAGCCGAAGAGTTCGCTGCAGACTTCAACGGACCCCAAGATGCTCAATCCGTGATTCGTCAGCATAATCATCAAATGGGAAGACAGGTAATTAGTTTACGGCACAATTAATTTCTCAATTAATGCAGTTTTATTAACAAAATAAACACTGTGTCCACTTTGTCAAAATTTCCAGATGGTAAAAGACACGATGGTCAAACGATGCACGTGCCATGGGGTTTCCGGAAGCTGTGCCTTGCAGACATGCTGGATGCAAGTTGCGCCGTTCGCTATGATCGCCCGAAAGCTGAAGGAAAAGTATCACAAATCGAAACACATCGACACTTTCGAAAACTACGTACCGGAAGTGACTCTGCCGCAAATCGATGAAATTAATTCGAATTTGCTCTACTTGGTGAAAAGTCCCAATTACTGTTTGGCAAATAAAGCCAGCGGATGGCCGGGAACTAAAGGACGCGTATGTTCCCGCAATAAGGACCCGGAAGTGGAGCCGGAAGAGTGCAGAAGTTGCCGGAATTTATGCAAATCGTGCGGATACAAAGTGCGCAAACTACGGAAAGTGGTGAGCGAGCGATGCAATTGCAAATTCCAGTGGTGCTGCGAAGTGCAATGCGAAACATGCCAAAAAACTGTTGAGGAATTTCATTGCTTGTAATTGACTTTGTTTCTTTTGTTTGATGTTAACAGTTGTATAGTATGTACTAAATTATTTGTTATTTTCTAAATTATGTTTTGTGCAGTTTTATGTTTTTGTGGTTGTTTAAAATAAGAATTAGTTTAATTAGTAATTAATAAGTTTAATAAAGGCAATATAATTAGCAATAATTTAATGAACATTCTTGAGGGTCGGTTTATTTCCTTAGATTTTGTGACAAAAAACTAGAAAGTAATTAAAAACGCGAGTGACTAGTTCATCAGATGGAGGAAGGAAGGACTCGATGACGCCTTGGACTACATGACGCTGACGCAGACGGCCGGGCCGGCTTTTTAACTGGATGGACGCCACCGGATTAATAAGGGGATATAAAAGGTAAACTTTCCTACTGCCTTTTTGCCAACTATTGGTAGTTGAACGTCAAGAATTAAAAAAAAATTACTAATTTAATTATTGAAATAATTTTATTGTCATTAGAAAGGTTATTAAACTCGCTATTAAAATATATTTTTTTTAATATTAATAAATAAATTAACAATAATTATTTAACCCCCTGTATATCATCTGATAAATGTTAAATTAATATAGTTTTCTAATATAATCAAAGGAAACTTAATAAGAAATAATTTGGTGGTAAAATCATTAAGATAAGTCTAATAGTTAACGAGTATTAAATGTTCTTTATGCCCCCGATTTATGAGCAGGTTACCCGATATGCGGCCATCCGTAAATAAATTATAACAATTAAACTAAATATCGTACATGTCGTATAGGTCTTATAGTTTACGAGTAATTAAATATTCTTTATGCACTCGATTAACTAGTCGGTTAGGCACTTGTTGCGTCCCTTTAAATCTTTAAAAGGGTTAAATCATCGTTGCTAGATGTGGTTGTTTGACCTACATTCCAAAATCCATGATGGCCGCCAATGAGAGCCAATGAGCCAATAGCAGACAGTTCAGACGACACATGCGCAATGTGGCGCAATGCGATACGCAATATAACCTCACAAAATATGTATTTTCAACTTTCAACGGTAGCTTTAGTATAGTTTTTTTTTTTTTTTACATTGAAATAAACACAGATTTTGTTAAAAGAGTATCTTAATTTGTTTAAAATAATATTATGTATTGAATAAATATGTGGTTACTTTAGATGTTAGTGTGAAAAAATTGCAGCTAATGTTTTAAAGTGGAATTGTTCATTGAATTGGAATATACAGAATATTTTAATGTGGTATTTTAAATATGTAATTTATAATATTTATCATTCATCATAATTAAGTATTGGCTCGCCAAAATTCTTCTTTGTCGTGCATCTCATGTAAAAATGAGTTGAAGATTTCTTCAGGGTTCCTCTTACTTCTTTTATAGAAAGTAAATCTGCAAATCGCAAGAAATAATTAACTGATGTTGTGGTTTTCCATTGTATTTTTGCCTTGATATTGTTACAGAGGAAGACGAAAGAAAATTCCAGTCCATTTTTGGTGGTTATTGTTCCAATAAAATTAATAACAAATAATTATAGCCATATAATAATAATTCTATTAAAAAACAACAGTGATATTAGTTATTCGAAACTAATCAGGCATAAGTAAGTAAAAAATATAAACAAATAATAGATAATGCTTATTTTTGTTGTTATTTTAGTTTAAAAAAGAGTAAAACATCAAAAAATAAAATTTATTGCATTTGCATCACAGTCTTAAATAATCTGTAAGTATTCCATAAAACTTTGCACCTTTTTCCTATTATTTTATTTTTTTAGGTGGAATAAAGGCTTCGTACATGAGGATAATTAATGTTAATCACAACATCAATAATCTAGCGAAAAATCTACAAAGATGAGTCTAATAATTTCGATTTTATGAACAAATTACTAAGGGTACTTATTACAATTGAACTAATAAACCTAGAGCAACAATTTTAGTGCCGTTTAAAAGGCTATTTAATCACCTGTTCTAATAGAAACATGAAATAAAGTTATTTTAACATTTAAAAAAAAATAGAAAAAGTTCCTCCGGAACGGGGAATCGAACCCCGATCGCCCGCGTGACAGGCGGGAATACTATCCGTTATACTATTCCGGACTTATATGTGTAAGGCATTCGCTCGGAAAATGGACCCCATGTTTAAAAAAAATTATTTCCAGTTAACTGAGAAGATATAAATGATATTTACTTTTAGATTTTGATAAAGGAGAATATGTTCAGTAAATTAGGAAATTACTAAAAAAGCTAACGTTTGATTAAACTTTAAAATTGTAAAGAGACGTCCCTTTTTTCTCATGTTATAATTTCCCATAAATGTATTTTAATGATTTAAAATACTTTCAAGCAGTCTCTAAATGAAACCAATAAAAAAGGTGATTAACAAAAAAGGCTTAAAATTAAACAACACCGTTTGCTTATGGGCGCCCGTGTGCGCTCGCCCTAATGAAAATTCCATTTCTTTTACCACTTATTAGATTCGACTGTGGGATGCTGGAAAGTGGAAACCACTCCAGTTAAAAAGCCAGTCTCTTTTACGAAGAGTTTAAAGATCGACCGATGTAATGCAAAAGGGGTGCGCTTTGTCTTAAATCCCAGCAACTTTCCCAAAAGAATCGGCTGATTTTAGGTGGAACGCGAGGCCCGTCTCCTTAATCAACCGTTGCTTACACCAATCCAGCAGTACAAGACTTAAAAAAGAAACAGAAACAAGATTTGTTTAAAGAAATAAAAAAAAGCTTCTCCGGAACGGGGAATCGAACCCCGATCGCCCGCGTGACAGGCGGGAATACTATCCGTTATACTATTCCGGATTTGTTGATGGTCTAACTTTAACTGGTGTATATAAACAACATATCTACATTTAAATACATAAAATAAGCTGATAGCAATAATTATCTCATATAAACTCAGAAAAATGCTTGAAATGTGTTGAAGACAATGAAAGGAATTCAATTTCCTTTAATAACTGACTTTGAGCCATTTGATACTATACATAGGGAAATACGTGTAAAAAAAGTACATGTAAAATCCCTTTGTATAGTCTCATTTGGCACAACGGTATAATGGTTTGCCTACATATCACAAGTAAACAATCTAACCTTACCAAATAAACCGTTTCTTCTTCTTCTTCATGTTTCTTTAAAATTTATTAACTTTTAGAAAAGTAATAGTGAACAATTACATTACAGTTCAATAAAATGTCTGTAGATACAGACTCCGAAATGAAAAACGTCCATCCCAGTGGATCGGAAATAGAAAAATACCGAAAATTAGTGCAGACCAGCTTAAAACTTGTAAGTTTTTTTTTTCTCAAACAAAGAATTATCTATTTTCAATTATTCCAAATTTGCTTTTTTTAGCATTTATATGAATCCGCATTGTTTTGGGCAGAAAAAGTAGTGGTTTTCACCAATAAGGAACCATCAGATGTTTATTGGTATGCTCAATGCATGTACTATCTTAAACAATACCATCGAGCTGCTCATTTAATTAAAAGTCTCAATTTGGAAAAGGTAAAAACAGATTTGTTGCTGTAACGTGCAAAAATTGCTATTGTTTTCTGTTGCAGACCTATTATTTATGTAATAATTTAACTGTAAGATGTTTGTTGGAAGCAAGCGAGTTTAAGGAAGCCCTAAGTGTTAGTGATTTAATGGGTATCAATAACGACACAGCAATGTCTTCATTTGGTGGCACAGAACCACTGGATGATACGCCAAAAAAAGTGATTTTTTGTACTTTTCCTTCTGGAGGAGATTTGTTAATTTTTAGTTTTATTTTGTAGCATGTGATCTCTTCATTGTATTTTCTAAGGGGAAAAGTTTTGGATGCAATGGACAACCGAGGCTTGGCTGCTGAATGTTACAAACAAGCTTTGCAATTGAATGTCAAGTGTTATGAAGCCTTCCAATGTCTTATCCAGCATAATATGCTTTCTGCAGAGGAAGGTAAAATTTATTTTTTCATTTTCGAATTATTCGACTTACTTTTTCTCCATTATTAACATTAAGACAACTGTGAAATGCAACTTTTAGTTTTCTTTCAGTTATATAATCTAATAATTTAATATATTTTTCTAGAACAAGACTTAATTAATACTTTGCCAATTGAGCAGCAGTGTTCCTCTGAGGAAACAGACGTGCTGCTTCTACTCTACAGAAGCAAACTGAAGAAATATCATACGCCATCAGAAGCTGCTGTGAAAATTTCAGCGGAAAACAACGTCAACGTTGCGCAAAACACAGTCGAAATGGAAAGTGCCCCATCGCCCATGTCCGAAACAGTTTCCACAAACCTGCCGAAACCGATGGACGTGGAAATCAAAGACGGACCCCTCATACAGAAATTAAACGACAGTCTCGACTTGAACGTCGACAAGGCCGAACAACTTTATTACAATTGCGAATACCAAAAGTGCATTTGTTTAACTGAAAGTATACTCAAACAGGACCCCTTTCACAGCGGATGTCTTCCAGTGCACGTAGCTTGTCTAGTGGAACATAAAAAAAGCAACGGTTTGTTTAATTAATTAATGTCTTTTTACATATTTAATCATTTTCATCTCAGTATTTTAAGCAATATCTTTATATTTTTCAAGAATTGTTTAAATTGGCGCATCGCCTAGTGGACTTGTATCCCGACATGGCGATTTCTTGGTTTGCTGTCGGATGCTACTACTACGTCATCGGAAAATGCGACTCAGCTAGAAGGTATCTGAATAAGGCCACTTGTTTGGACCGCTTATTCGGCCCTGCGTGGCTTGCTTACGGTCATTCTTTTGCCGCTGATAATGAGCACGATCAAGCGATGGCCGCCTATTTCAAAGCGTCGCAACTTATGAAAGGCTGCCACTTGCCTCTCATGTACATCGGCTTGGAATGTGGCCTCACCAATAATGTTCGATTAGCTGAGAAGTTCTTAAAGCAGGCGAAGGGAATCGCGCCAATTGATCCGTCGGTTCTTCATGAATTGGGCGTCATTGCTTTCCAAAATTCTGAGTTAGTATTTCTTTTCCTCTTAAATTGATTGCTTTTTTATTTGAAATTCGTGTTTTTGTAATTTTTAGTTATCAGTTAGCAGAAGGATACTTCAAAAGCGCTTTGTATTTGGTGAAGAGCAGGCAGTGTTCGGTGGAGCCGGAACACTGGGCTCCTTTGCATAATAACTTGGGGCACACTTTGAGGAAACGGAAAATGTATAAGCAGGCTTTAGCGCAGCATCACAAAGTACGTTTTTTTAGTTTAGTTTTTAAGTATATGTGGTTTTTATTCTTAGATTTGTTTTTAGGCATTGGTTTTGACGCCACAATGTTCGAAAACTTATTCGGCGATTGCTTTCGTGCATGCTTTAATGAACAATTTGGAAGAGAGCGTTGTTTGGTTCCACAAAGCTCTGGCTTTGCAAAGGGACGACACTTTTAGCACCACAATGCTTAATTATGCAATGGAACAATTGGCTGAAGAACCTCTGTCTTTCCAAGGTAAGTAAATTCAGTTTAATGTAAATTTCAATTTGTTAAGAACATGGTAAGAACAAAAAACAGAAAGAAAAAAAAAACATTTTTTTTTTAGTTTCTGTTTTAATACATAGATTCTGATAATAGGTGTTAAAAGACACTGAATAATCCATTCTTGGCTTTCAAAGTTTGCTTTTCCCTGTTTTTATATCGACAATTGTAATATTTGCTAACCAAGTGCAATGGGAATGGACCCTTAAATGCACTTAAAAATTATTTCCGGGAAACTGGAAAACATAAATAAAATTTTATTTTCGATTTTGATAACAGATATTGTGTCCTATAAAATAAAAGTCAAATTTTTAAAGTTTAATTAGTGGCATTTAAGATAATTAGATTTACATATTGCACTGGCCCTAGAAATGGCCACCGCACATTTAAAATTTAATATTTCCGGAAAACAAAAAAGACTTAAATAAAAATTTACTTTTTATTTTGATATTTGATAGTGGATAAAATTCCTCATCAATTAGTGGTGAAAATTTAAAAATAAAATTGGGGACTTTTAGATTTTAGATTTTTAGAAAGAAAATTTGATTTTTATGTTTTGCTGTCCATAAACAATAGGAGTGAAATTTCAGCGAACTTAAAAATTATGTCCTGAAAACCGGAAAGGTATAGAAAAAAATTTTATGATAGATTTTAATAAAGAACTTAAGCCCTATAAATTACAAACAAAGAAATTCGATCAAACATCAAAAAAATTATTATAAATATAATCCATTTTTGAAATAATTTTATATTTGTGTGTTGTTAATCACTTATTCATTTCCCTTTTGAAAACTTTGATTGATTCTGCGTGGTTGTTTTTGTTTGGTACCCTTTTTGTCTCATTCAAAACAAAAACTAAAGAAAAAAATACTTTTCTAGAAGAGCCGGAAGAAGGGATTCCTAATTTCAAACTATCGACGCCGCTGGATTCCACTACGTCGACATCGATGAAGACGCCGGCCAAGTCACTGGAGGAGCCCTCTTCTAGTGCCATGAGCGGCAACTTGCATTCGAGCGAAATGAGCATCGATATGGAGATGAGCGACAATATTGTCTCGAAAAACTAGCAACCAATAAATTATTATTAAAGAAAATATTAATAATAATGTAAAAATAATAATAAAGTTAAGTATTGCAAATTTCAAATGTATTTAAGGAATACTAAATAATAAGGAAATTGTAATAGAAAAACCAAAAAATAAGAACGCATGCGTTTAATGAGTGCTGTTATCATTTTGCACGCAGATTTCAAGTTGGCTATGTGAAAGACAACACAGAACGAAAAGACAAACGATAGTAAATAGTGATAGTTGGTGCGTTCTTCACCGTAATAACTTTTTTTAATAAATTAATTGTGTGTTTTTGTTTTAAACGACGAACGGTTATGACGACGATGCAACAGGTAATATGAGTTTTCGTTAATTAGTCACGCCTCAGAGCGGTGTTCCGAAAAATTTCGGATCTTATTCAATGTACAAATGAATTTCACCTTACGCAACATAATTCATTTGTTTGTTATTTATTATATTAAAACAAATTTTGCACTTTCCTGATTTAATTCGGGACAAAATTCTAATAGTGCCAGTTACATAATTGATATGCATATGTGGACTTTTTGTTGTTATTGTTGTAAATAACTGGGAACGGCCATCTCTTGGACCATTTGGCACTGGTACAGATATCGAACCAGACAATCTGCGTTCCATTTGCCATCTAAATTGTACATATAACGGCAATTATTAATTTGATTTCGCTTAGGGGTGCTCAGTGTTCAACTGCAGCGGTTTGAGTGGCTGCAAGAACGGCGACCTGAGGCCCGATTTCAGGCACCTGCTGCAAACGCATTCAATCAACGATCTCATCAATGATGGCGGTAAGCTATGCTTTTTTTAAAAAGTGGTAATTACTTTTCGTTTCAATTAACGTTTGATAATTTGTTGTTTTTTGTGTGTGCATTATTATATCATAATAAAATGTAAAAAAATTAACAATAGAAAGTAGGCAGTGGCCATTGTTGCGAGGGTCCGCTTCTCGGTCGGGCTTTTTGTTTTAATCGGTTGCCATCGATATCGGTACACACGATAAAGACGCTTCGCGCTCAAACAGATTGTTGTGTTTTGTTGTTTTCGGCACTGCGAAATAAAAGCGAGTTGAAAAAGTGTGTTTGTTTCCTGGTGTCGAGCGACTGGTGAGCACGTCGCGACTCAGTAGCATTTTGAAATTTGAACGCGCGTTTAGGAAGTAAAAAACAAACGTCTCTTGGAACGCGCAACGTGCAACGTGCAACCCCGCGAACAGGATCAACTGTAATATGGCAAGTGATACCATTTCAATTTCAGACCTTTTGGGTCTGAATTCCCCCAGAGGACTCCTGGGCAGCTCTTTCGGTGACGGATCGTCTTCGGGATGGTACACGCCGCCCCCTACATCGGCGGCCGCCCCCAATGGATTCAAGGTAAGTTCAAATTCCAATAAGTGCCACGCATTAACGGTAATAATGGATGACAGCTGTACTCAGGGGTTCAAGGCAATTGCGATTCCCGGCCTGCTTTTGTTTGTTATTAGAGTTTTTCTTTTTGTAATTTTTATTTTAATTATAAAGCAACGTTTTTTTAAGTCGAGTTTGATGCCTAATTATGCGTCTGTTACATCTGCCTCCTTGAAGAAGAATGTGCCCAGAAGTGCCAATTCTTCTATGTGCAGCTATAACGATTCCTTCAGGAGCACGTCCATTAGGTTTGTGTAGCTGATTTTTCGCATTTTTTTTTTGCGAAATTCTAATCGGAGGCCATTTTGGTTTCGTAGCGATTGCAGCGGAAACAACAGTCCAACAGTTTGGGATTCTGGTTTTGGAAGCGGCACCGTTTTTCCCGCTGACTCCGATAACAGTGTTGTCTCCAGTCCAGATGGAAGTCTTACAGAGATTTTGGTACGCGATTTTTGTTTTTTGTTGTGATTATTTTGAAATAATTATAAGTTTTGTGGTAAATTCTAATTTTCGCAGAACACATTGACTCTGAACTCATTTCGTTCTTGCCTTAATAACGATTTGGCCAACTTGCAGCCTTCTGCTGCGGCCCTCTTTGCTAATTCCGCCTGTTCCCTCAACAATAATAACTCTGTAAGTGTTTACTCCAAATTGGTATAATCAATTGCAATAATTATCACTAAAAAAAGAAATCAAAATAAAATAAATTAAAAAATTACAGATTTTGGACAAATGGAACGACAGTTTAGGATTCTTTAACAATGACTCGCAGCCGCAGCAGCAGCTGCTGCAACAACAGCAACAACAACAGGAGAAGTTGCAGCAGTTGGATCGCGTGGCGCGCTTCCATAGGTCCGCCGCCTCCGTATACGACGCCACTTGCACTTGGAGCGGCGTGCTGCCGGATCGCAAAATCAAACCGACCGGTCTGTCCAACAAGGTGTTCCTTGGCGGCGTCCCGTGGGACATCACCGAGCACACTCTGGTGCAGACTTTCAAGCAGTTCGGTGCCATAAAGGTCGAGTGGCCCGGCAAGGAGAAACCGGCGATACAGCCGAAAGGATACGTCTACATTATCTTCGAGTCGGATAAGAACGTGAAGGCGTTATTGCAGGCCTGCACTTACATTTACAATCGTACCGGAAATTGGTACTTTAAGATCGCCTCGAAGAGACTCCGCTCGAAGGAGGTGCAGGTGATTCCCTGGTTCCTCAGCGACGCCAACTACACCAAATCGTCGCAGCAGAAGTTGGATCCGTCCAGGACGGTTTTCGTGGGCGCATTGCACGGCATGCTCAACGCCGAAGGACTGGCCAAAATTATGAACGATCTCTTTGACGGTGTCATCTATGCCGGCATCGATACGGATAAGTACAAGTATCCGATCGGATCCGGTAGGGTCACATTTAATAACAGCCGCTCCTATATGAAAGCTGTGAATGCTGCCTTCATTGAAATCAAAGCCTCCAAGTTTACCAAAAAGGTAGGTGATTTTGAACAGTTTTTTGTCCTTTATTTTGCAAAATTAAAGTATTACATAAGTTTCGAAGTTTTATCATTTTATCTAATTTCCAAAATTTTTATTTCTTCAAAAACAAAAACCAAATTTACTGCTAATGTTACACCAAATATAAGAAAAGAAATTTAAAAATTTAAATCAATTTTGATATTAGGTATACGTATTTAGTTAATACAGCAAAAAGTTAAGTTAAATATTAAATAAAAATGTTTTGTAAGGTTCAAGTGGATCCTTATTTGGAGGACTCGCTGTGCTCGTTGTGCGGCGTCCAGCAAGGACCCTATTTTTGCCGATCGCTGTCCTGCTTCCGGTACTTTTGCCGGGCCTGCTGGAGCTGGCAGCACACCTTCGACCTGCGCCATCACAAGCCGTTGATGCGCAACTCGAAGACTTCGACGGGAGTTCGCGTAGGCGTAGGCGTACCCGTAGGCTCAAAAGTATCCTTTAATTAAGTATCATTTGCCGAGGCGATATATATAATTTTGCAAATTTTGCAAAAGCCACTCATCCTTTGCAACAACGATCACCTCCGAATTTGCGGATCATTAAAACACAACGTAGCTACTGAAGTTTGCGTTATTGGACGACGGTAATCATTTAATTATATTAGTATTATCTAGATACTAACACTTGTATTAACAAATTTGCAATTAATGCGAATACTGTTGCGCTAGTAACAATCTTTTGCCAAAGACACATGCAAAACAACTTTTTTACCGATTTAATCGCGCAACGTTTTTTAAACTGATGAGATTTAAATAATGATAATATATTGTTAACGAAATTTTTGCCGCGACAATAATTTATTCTTCTTCAATATGCAAACACACATTTAACCATAACGTATAGTATGTAGTATAATTGATTATTATGAACACTATAAAGAAAAACGTATAAATACTTTTAAGCGATTCGATCTCACTGTAAGTGATATAATATTCGTATAGTGCGCATTTAATGTTATTAAAAAGTATTTAAAACGATTTGCGCCGTTTGATTGCGCACCAAGTTTTTCCGTTTTAACATCGCACTGAAATTTAAAATTTCAATATTGAACTTTCGATAACTCTATGTATAACTGACAGTTATGATGGATTCATTGCCATATATAAAAACAAAGTGTTGATTGTGTGTTTCGTCCTTTGAGAACGTAATTGAATAATTGCGCTTTTATTAAAAAAAATAGTATTAAATTCAAAAGGGCTCTTAGAAGTTGCTTCTTTTTATTATTAATAAATACTATAGAATTCAAAAAATAAATAGCCTGAATATTTATCGATAACGAACTTATAGGTTTTAGCGCGTGCGCCCGCTGTCTTTTAAAAAACTTAAAACTCAACTTTTATCTCGCATTGAAAAGTTTTACGATGGCGCCATTGCAATTTTGGCAACAAGAAGCAACCTAACTGTTGAAGAGCGCATTTTGAGAATCTTCAATCTTGTTATTAACTTTGATATAATCAAAACAAAAAAAAAATTATAAAGCAATTTATAAAAACGAAACAAAAACATTTAAAAAACGAACAAAAAAATTTAGTGTAGTAGATTAATAAGTAACTTTTTTTTGAAGTTTTCAATTTTGTTTTTGTTTTTTTTTTTTGTTTGCCACTAATTTAAATATTTGTTAATATTTAATGCATTAGTAGGTTTCGATATATTTCGCCATATCGAATTCGCTACAAGAAATACTATTTATGGAGTTTTAGTTTCTTATCTTTTTTGTTTTAAATTTGATTACAAATTTTGATTGATCAATTTATAATATTAGAAAAAACTCATTGCAATTGTTTATTTAAATATATTATTGCAAAATTTCCAATCGGTAAAGGGATTGGAATTTAATTATTTGGCAAAAATTAAATTCTAAACAATTGCATTTAGAAAAATACAAAAAAATACAAGACTATTTTTGCATTTTCACTTTTTTCATTCTAATGGAAATTATTTTTTGCCACAAAAAAATAATTCGTTAAAATTTGCTGACGTGCAAAGTGCAATAACAAGGTTTTTCTGCATTTTAATAATTAGGTATATATTGTGGTACGATAGATGAAGAATCCATTGATGGAATCGATGCTTTTTCCGGTTTGATTTACATTCGAAAATGTAAAGAAACGTAAAAGAATGAGGGTAGAAAAACAGATGTAAAATCATCCTTAATGGATCCTACGTTTTATCTATTAATAGTTTTTATTATTATATTGATAATTAATTAATTAACCCAACATAACATTTTGATTGATATTAACATTATTTTTTGTATTATTAATATTGATGTGTATTATTACCACTGCTATTATTATAAATAACAATTACCTCTGTTAGTTTAGATTTTTTCATATAAGATAGATTATAGAGAAAAATGTGCAATGAATTACCACTCATACTATATATACTACTATACTACTTATACTACAACTGCTATCACTCGTTAATTATTACTATTATTGTTATAATATTGTTGTTATTATTATATTACATTGATGATACTACTTGTAATTAAAAATTGAAATCTAACTAATTAAAATTAGTGCTGTATTACTACTGCCGATTGTTGCGAGTGTGTGTATAACTAACTTTTTAGTGTTTTAATTCATCACCACTTTTGCCAAAGAGCAAATTGGTAGTTTTCAGTAACAAAAAAATGAAATTTTTGCCATTAAAGCAGTGTAGGCTTAATAAAGGGTGATCAATTTAGAGATATCGGATTTGAAATAAAAATAAAACAACGAAAATTGGTAGGGCAACCTTTATCATTTTTGTGAAGAAGAACCATTCATGACATTTACTTTTTAAAGAAAATCCCTTTAAAATGTTGGCCGCAACTGCTCCGTGATTCGGCCATCCGTAAACACCAATTTTGAATAACTCGCTCGAGGATTTCGGTCGTCGGTATCTCGCGAATAACTTAAGTAATGTTGGCTTCCAATACCTCAATCGTAGCTGGTTTATCCACAAAACATATAAATTTACATACCCCCACAAATAAAAGTCCAAAGGTGTGATATCACACAATCTTGGTGGCCAATCGACCGGTCCAAGACGAGAAATCAATTGCTCACCTAAACGACTATCCAGTAAATCCATTGTAATGCCACTTTGGAAGGTCGGAGTGCTTCAATTCTTGAACTAGCTGTATTTTATACGAACTGGAAGTCAGCGATAACATTTTCTTTTTTTTTTACAGGTTTTTTTTTTTTATCTATTTCTCATTTTTATTATTAACAAATGCCCAATGATCTATTTTCTCAATATTTTCTAAAAAATAAAAATAAAAAAAATCCATTTTCGACAATTACCATATTTAAGTCTATTTATCTCAAAACACGTCATCTTCGATTTTTTATTTTTACCCTTAATTTCTAGGGCATTTCATCCTCTTTCCAAATTTGAAGTTAGTTTTCATACACTTTTTTTCGTTTTCCCGGAAATAATTTTTAAGTGCGATGTGTCCTCTCCCATTGTGGGCAAATGGCAATTGCACATGGAAACAATCCATTGATGATAGTATACACTTTTTTACATTTTTATTATATCACTCAGCTCGTTATTAAATTTAACAACTCTATTTTTTTTCAATTTTTGTTCCATATTGTACTGAATCATCTTTGTGTCTGGATTTTCCAGCTATATGATTTCTTACTATCAGTTGGGGAGTATTTGGACAATTTTTATTTGAATTTCTTGATCCATATCATTTGCCCATTGAATCACTATATCAATATTGGTGTAATAAAAGTGTGATACAGTGTGATCATTTAAGTAGTACCCTCTGCTAATTTCTAAACTAGGCAACTTAAGAAGCTTAAATTCTGGAATTTGTATATAGGCACTAGTCTGCCCTTGAAACTGTCAAAAACGGTTGAACACAGCCATTGGTGGCGCTGCAGCGGCATTTGATGACATTTTTTTAAATGTAATGATATACATTGTGACACCTCTTTTTAATAGCTTATTTCAAGCAAAATTCAAATCCGTATTTATTTTTAACTTTTGCCGCTTTAATTAGTAAAAAAACTCTCATTGAAATCTTTTGAGCAAATTTCGTAGTGGAGTCCATTCTGCCTTAATTATTTACTGTTGCCATGGCAACATATGACACAACAACCTAACAAACCTCAAATTGAAGTAATAGCAGGGGGGGTCAGATTGGTAGGGTGGGAATAGCATTAGGCGCCGCTGGCGCCGCGTAGTTGGGCCGGCGGATTCTATTTGCCAAAAAGGCCTTCAGATGTCGCCATTAGTTAAAAAAAATCTATCTCTCCAAAAATAATGATTGACAAATAAAAATTGATAAGTAGGCTACTGACTAAAATGACTTTAATAAATCACGTAAATCAGTAAATAATTACTTAACTATCTGTTTGGAAC
>JASKGO010006704.1:0-42962 GCA_030556065.1 Holobus sp. GC000080 | reverse complement strand
TGTGCTGTGACTTTTTGACATAACCTTAGGTGATTCTGATTAATTTAAGCCGATTCATGGCCTTCTAGAACCATTTTTAAAAATCCATTTTTTCGCGACTAAAAAAATAAAAATTAACGGAAAGCATGGTTTTAGACTAAAAATGACCCAAGGAATCCAAAAAAGTGAAAAAAAGTTGGGGTTGCCATTTAAAAATCAAAAGTTGTGGTCATTTCCGGTGAAACCGGAAGTGTTGAAAAATTAAAATTAACGTCAATCAATCCGGAATGTTGTCTTATGAAAGTGAGCAAAATTTCATAAAAAATCGATCAGTAAATTAAGAAATGAAAGGGGTGAGCCACTTTTCAGTGTCACCCTGTATAGAGGATAATGTTGTGGAAATCATTAACATCGTGGAAACGCGACGGAAATATAGCGGAAGGAAGCGTACGATTTCGATGTGTGCGTTCGCACATAAGTCAAAGTTCTTTCGCTGCTTGCGTCCCGTCCGGCACGTGAAGGCGCCGGGACTGCACAGAAACTCGCATCGCGCAGATTATTATCCGTCGCTGCTGCCCGTTGTTGTTATTGTCGTTTCGAAAAGAAAGTCTCCTCGGAGTCAGAAAAAAAGTTCGCACGGGCGGCCGGCACCGCTCTTTTACTTACTTAACAAAAATAAATCACTTTTTACGATTATTTTTATGGAGCTCGGTGAACGTAACAGGAAAACAAAGCGATTCGTTTTTATTTATTCTACCCGCTCGCCAATTTTCTCTCTCTCCTTCTCTCCGGTTCGGAGAAATTATTTACTCCGTCTCGAAACTTTCCTCTTAATCAGCATTCGCGTAAGTTCCGCCGCGCACAAAAGCCGTTTATGCGTCCACTTGGCCCCAATTTGACTGCTACGGCCGAACGAGCGAACTTGGACCGTTACCGGCTACATATTATATTGTCCGACGTAAAAATTGTACGCCGCCCCCAATCGATATCGCATTCGCATTCGCGTATACCAACATTAGGATATAGACTTGCAGTATCGTTTGCGGGGTTATCGCGGGACGCAATCTGCACCGCTGCACTGCTCAATGGTCTAACGGGTGCAATCTCTTTTGCATTTGGCAAAGCGGGCGGCATTTTTAGAGCGCTCGACGGACGAATTGCATCGGCCTCACGTCCGACGGATTATCTTTTAACAATTTCGAGAGCTCCGGCAATTATCGATGTAATAAGGGATGCACGCGTGATGTTTGGTATTCGGACGACGCGAGAATTATAATTCGAGAATGTACTTTGCGGCCCCGCAAGGCACCGCCACTTTTATCGCAGTCCCGAGACCCTTATCATCGTGTCAGTTTGATCCCCTTTCGGCGAACGGCGGCGCCCATTAAAATACCGGATTCGTTCGAAGAGGTAAACAACGCGTAAAGAGACGCGACACCTTAAGCAAGGATAAGCCCTAAGCCCGCCAATTCCCCCATTCGAAAAGTCGCAATCGTTTCTAATTCTATTTGTTTTATTTCATTTCGTTTTTTGCTATTATTTTTCCCATGCACCGCTTCACTATAAATATATTAATGTGCATCGCATTATACCGTCCCTATCTCTCTTTCTCTTCATGGGAAGCCTCTTTCCGCCTTCCGTAACTGTGCCCTTCGACTAACTGAATTATTGATATTGTAAGTTGCGGTAATGTAAATAATACAGATATCATCAAGTTAGTAATCCAGTTTCTGATGCCATGCACCTATTTGGATAACAATAGTAATAGATAGATAATAATAATAATGGTAGTAACATCAGTGGCAGTTGTAATATCGGGGGTGTAATGTGAGTTATATAGATTGAGTATATAGGGAATAATATAGTAATAATTGAGAAAAGAACATTCGTATGTTGTTGCTAAGAGATAGACATAGAAATTGTGAACTCTGAATTCGGTTATGATTTCCTAATGAAGGAAGGTATTTAAAATTCGTTAGATGAAATAAGTGGGTGAATCGCTTACCGGCGCATTCAGGCATGGACACGTGCAGTGATGAGCCGACCGCACCGATTCCCTCGACACTGACCGCATGATTTTCAGCGTCGAGACCGGCGTCTGCGATGTGCGCCTGTCCAGTAGCCCTCGCGGCGACGTGTGCGTCAGCTGGAACGCGTTCGACGAGCTGCGATTGCGCGTCGGCAAGTTCGCCGACAGATTCTGCTTGCATCCTTTCAGGTCCAATCTGCAATTAAAAAAAAAACTTTTTTTATTACTTCTTCATTTCGTGTATATTTCGTTTGTTTTTTTCTTGCGAAATAGAATTCGTTTTTACTGTACTGGGAAACAACCACTATTTGTTTATCGCTATGAATTTATAAGCACTGGTTACGTGATTATTTCTTTGTGGGTAGCCGAAACATTAAAGCGGCGAACCGGGGGCTGATTGTTAACGAAACAGCGGACCGCAAACCGTGCGACGCTTTCCCTTTATTTGGCCCGACTTTTCTTCTTAATTGTTACACGCACAAATTCAATTACGACACCTCCGCATGTACCTAAATATATGTATGTATATACTAAATACATTCAATACGACTTTGTGAAATATTCATGTGCCCTTACAATAAACGAATTGCGTTCCTCGCGGCCCCCGCTTCGCCACGGCGAGCGAGTGGATTAACACGTTACCCGGCGCGCCGAGCTTTTTGTTCTTCGTGCTGCTTTTTACTCAATCGCCGGCGCTCGTTCAAGCTTGCATTACGCTCGTGGGTACGTCGTACGTTTGCATGTGTTTCGCTTTTATTTATTTTTTAGCCCGGCTGCAGCACGTTCGCCTCCGCCTGCTTAATTAAATCGAAATCTGCGCGCATAGATCGCGCGAACTTCATTCGGCGTCTAGCGTGGAAACGGCGCGATTTGCACGCGTGGTTTTTTTCCCTCTTCGACTGCATCAGTTGTTAGGAAAATTACCCGGCCCATTATGCATGTATTTTTCTGAAGTATTACTTCCGCCTTTCTCGCAGCCATATAATACACTCTTAACGCGTCCGTTTACTAGGCGGAAGTGCAGGTGTTACTTGCGAAATTACAGTGCACTTTATTTGGCTTTCGACATGAAAATTACCTATTTGCATTTCATGAGCGCCCATAAAATTTTCTATGATTTTGTTAATTTAGCAAATTTTATTATAGCTCAGGCCGTGCGTGTGTGTTTTAATGCGTTTCTCATGCGACACATTTAGCTCTAAACTCTAATCTTTTCTGGTAGGAAATTTTACTGGAATTTAATCCTCTCCTGCGACACCCGTTTTCCGTCCTAATTTTCTAATTGCATTCGGATTTTTTTTTTGCTTTTATGCTTTTCTTTTCATAGTGTGTTTCTTAATGTTTACAATAATTTTTCTTTTGTTTGAAATGATAGCGTAGTTTTTTTTAATTGGTTTTCATGCAATATAATTATCGTCAATTGAAATTATTTAAAAAATATTAATTTATCGAAAACCATTAATCTTAGATGTAAGATAATTCATAAATTAGTAACCTATTTAGAAGTCGAAAATATTGTAACGATTGTTTTCAATGAATCGCCGTGTATTTTCCCACAACCAGCCAAAAACTAATTCGAAAAACATAGTCCGTCAATTAAATATTAAAACGCATATTAATCAAACCGAATGACGTCTAATTAAAATGCACGTTGCAATGAAATATGCAAGCTTACGTACCGTTCGAATGAAAACGGTTCGAGGTGGATGAAAAAAGAAAAAGAAAAAAAAAATACTAAACAAAAAAGGGAACCGGCGCCGATTAACCGCGGCCGCATTACCGGTTCGAGTATAATCAAAGTGTACAAACAATTTCTTTCTGTCGGAATAAGCGCGCTTGCAGTTTGCTTTATTACGTTTTTCATAATAGATTTTTCAGCGGCGACGGCAGTCGTCGTAACTGGAAAACCGAAGCAATGTTTATGACGTAAGTCGGCAAATAAACCTTAATTACCGTTATTTATGCCGAAACGTTATTTGTTTTTGCGGCCCGACTCGCGCACAATTTACGGCGCGACCGCACAATCGAACGATATTTGTATTAATTTCGAACGAAATAGAAATCGGTTCGGTTCGAAGGCGCACCGTCGAGGAGACGGTAAAGGAACGGCGACCGAGTGACACGGATATTACATGCAGCTCTCCCTTCTGCAGCTACCGTATCGATTCCTTCCACACAAATTATCCGGCGGTATCAAATGTGTATCCATTGAATCGTAATTACACGGATCGTATGTGCTTTCGGTTTGCGGCAAAATTAAGTTGTTTACCGAAAAACCGATTGTGACCTTTCGAATTCGTTTGCCACGAAGCGGACGTCATAAATGACGACAAGGCTTATAATGGGATTTCTAATTTCCCAACCGTTTGCCCTTAAGTGCCCGCTGGTTTTTATGCTCTTCGTTTTATTCGATTACAAATTAATACTTTGCGCCACTTAGACACTACATTGTTACTAATTATAAAAGGTTCTGACAAAAAACAAAACGTTTAATTTATTAGATGTTTTTAGTCTGCAGTAAAATCATATTTCGCGTAAATATATTATTTTAAATGGTATTTTTTTAAATGATTTTAAAAGACCATTATTAACAATGGCTTCCATATGTGTATTGAAATCATTTCAATGGCATGATATGAGCGTTAAAATAAAATAAAAATGCAATAAAAACCTGTTTTAGTACATTCATTAAAAATTTTACATAAGTTTATTTTATTCAAATATGTCATATCTCATATCTTCCAAATTATTATTATTAAAAAAAAAACTGATAAATTCGTATAACCTAATAAGGCATAGAGGTTCCATTTGATAAATTGAGTTGGGCCTGAAAAGAAATCAAAAAGAAAATATTGTTAAGCGAAAAGCTCCCTTAATATAAATCAAAAAAGAGTGCTGCGACTTTTTCAATACAACCTTAGATGAGTCGAAAAAATTATATCTTATGTCAATGTCTATACATCATTCATATAAAAAAGAAGATTGGTAAATAACAAAAAAATAATAAAAAGCGCGAGCCTAAGTCTATTGGCCTGTTACATAAAAAAATCTCAGTATGCCTTTACTAATTGTGCGTGTTTAAATAAAACACCCGTAAATTGAAGAAAAATTTATACAGTATAAGTATACAAGTTATACTTTCATTGGTGAAGGCGCCGGGCTTTGTGTATCAATCAATATAAGCTGTTCGCACTTTTATTTAACTTGGCGGAACAATCGGCCTATGATATTATTTCATTCGAGCCGAGCTCGTATCGCACCAGGGGAAATATTTCCCATTGTTATGAGAAAATTTGTCCGTATTTGCGCTCGGAGAACAAAAAAAAAAATGAGAGAGAGAAATCACAGCGTAATGTTTTCCTTTCGCCTATAATCTATATAGCGAAGTTTTAATCCCATTGTTTGTCCCGAAAAGTACCTTCGATAAAATATCTGCGTGTATATAGGTATATAAAATATGAAAAGTAATAAAGAAAGTATCGTCAGGTGTCCAGGAGTGCGGAAAAATTAAATCGCCTTCGGCGTAAGAGCTCTTCTTCTTCTTAAGTAAGAACTTTGCCAAGATACCCAGATACACGGAGCTCTAGTGCCGATGCTTCGATTCGCACGGTACACACTTGCAGGAAAAAACAAAGCCCTTTCCATCCATCGGGTTGTAAGTTGTAAAACATCGCGCAAAACTCTGTCCCGCACGCTCCGCGCGCAATTTAAGCGAACAGGTTAGTTACACAGAGACTCTGGCCGGACTGAGTCATCCACTTGATCTATGCCATTCATCCGCACAATCACTAATAATGATGTCGGCCGAACCCCAACGAGCCGGCCATTTCCCGAGGATTATCCTCCAACCGGCCACTGTTCCGTTTATAGATAAATTAATGGCGTACATGGAAATGCAATAAGGATTTAATTAAATAAATTTCATTACGCGTTGCGCCGGCCACCTCTGTATACTGTACACTTGCGTATAGAGCCACTATCATCCGGCCATTTCGTGCGCTCTTTATTTAGCCTTCATTAACGTATTAGAGCGCGAGTGCCGCAATTGCATTCGCTCGCAATTCGAGCGTTTGTTTTGCATTAGCGGACGCGTTGTTGCGCTCCTTGGATTTCCCCCGATGGAACGCGAGTCTTCGCTGACTGAATTCATAGAGAGCATCGCGCAATTCGAATTTGCCGATATTCGCACGTTCGCCAAATGAAATTTTCGCTGCGTTAAAGCTTCGCATGTATTATGTATGCACACAACCGGTTACAATGCGTTATGAATTATAAATTCGTCTCGAGGCATTAACATACATGCATTCATGGCTTCGTGGGAATTAATTGTTTTAAATCTGCCTCAAGTTGTAGCATTTGCTTAAAAAACGGTGCCTTTGATGGAGCGATTGCGAGCACTCTCGACTTTATATGGAAACTTGAACGACTCACTAAATTAATATGAATGTGCTCTTGGCAGCAGCACACGTACGCATTCATAACCGAAAGCACTAAAGGATATTTCCGCGAAAACCGTAGGCGTCGAGCGAAACCGAACGAGCAATATTGCCCCGTAGGTGCCGTGCAGCCTCTTCGAATTTCGACAATATTTCATCTTTTATTGCCGTCGCTTTACATGCCGACTCATTCACCGCGTGCCGCCCCTTTCGGAAAATACTCCCGCATCGGGGTCCAGAGTGAATGCGCCGGGAAATTCGCCACAACGCCCACGCCTTTCGCAGCCCACAATGTACCAACATATTTGCCGAGGTATTGTCGCATGCACGCCGTCCACTCAATCGACGGCGATCTAATCACTTTCCGTTCGGCTTTCAATTATTTTTATTGGTTGCTCGAGCGAATTACGCGTAATGCTAAAAGCCGAGGAAGGCGAATTAGAGTCCGGCTGCTCAAATTAAAGCCACTGCGGAAATAAACTGACCGCTTGCCACTGGGATAAAAGAGGGAAATCCCATCGGCTTTAGCTTTATGACTGTACAGTATACAGTAGGTATAGAAATGAACGCACGTCGCTGTCAACGACAAAGAACTCGGGGACTCGCAAAAAAAAAATGGGCCCCATTTGACGACGCTAATGTGAAACGTCCAAAGCCATACATTTGCGCTCCCTTGGACTCGGCTGCAGCTCTCACCTAATTAAGCCTCTTTGCTAGTGCATTAATAAACCATTACCATCAGCCAAATTGCACCGAAGCAAATTCGATAGTTTAGCGAAACACGTACAGATAAACAGGGTTTCACCGGAAATATTAATCGTATTGATGAAGTACATTAGAACATCGTTCCCCTATTGTTATGTATTCAGCAGCAGAAAAAATCCACTCAAAGGAAATACAAGTTATACTTGTGTGGAAGAAATAGTTGGCACATTTGAAGAAAAAAACTATATTATGTGCGTGTATAGAAAAAAATGTGTAAAAAAAAAGGAGAGTCATTTGTGTCTATCGCAAAAAGACCCACTTTTACTTCTTGTGACCCAGTGATATAATGCCTGGTGACATTTCTCCTATGTTTTTCCGTCGCTTTTATTAATGGAATTTCGCCGGTTTGATTGGATCTAATGACGCCAATTACTTCGTTAAGTAGCTAGCGAGCGTGCGAAAAGTTCGGTAATCCAGTAACGGTGTGCATTTTAATTGAAACTTATTGCGCGGCCTTGTGCTAAAGCGCGCATTATCCCCCAAACAAACCACCTTTGTGGCGCGAAGCCGAAATTACGAAGAAGCCCCTAAAGCCGTGCGAAAGTTCCCAAGCGGCGCGCCCTTATATGCCAAGAAGCCATTGCACAAGGGAGAGATGTACATTTAAAACCCGCGGCAGCGAAAAATATTTACTGTCGAAAACGCGACGCGCGACACGCTTTCGTTCGCATCGCACTCGATCAAAGTCCGACGACGCTTCGACGCTTTTTTCCCGCAGCTCCGATGGCCGGCTGTCGTTTTTCGCGACCGGCCGACCACTCCGTTTTGTCATCGCGTCTCGCGTGTCATCGGCACGCTGCAAATTCGTCTCGTCGCAGATTGGGGCGCGTACGATATCGCATCCTGCTCGTAAATTACCAGCAGATTCCGACGTATAGGTGTATATTTAAATTGCACCCCGATTGCGCCAGCGAAATACTGCATCAGTAACGTACCTGCAATGTAGCTCTATATCCGGAACCGATCTAGTGCTGTTCTCCTCCAGGCATAACGATCCGTCCTCCTCGCTGTCGGAGAACACAGATAATTGCGGATGATGACTGGAAACCAGGAAGGTTGTGCACTCCTGTCTCATAAGCACCGGTTTCGAGCAGTTGGAAGGCGACGGAGCGCTCGTCAATGATGGTGGTCCAACGAGCAGACTTGCCGTCTCGTCTTGACTACTCATACTGGGCCCTTCTATCGCTTTCTATATTCTGTTAACAGACAAAAATCAAATGCTTTCATTATTTCGTTTTTCTTTACCCTGTTAAAGAAACAAACATGCATTTAGGTATGCGAACTTGCGGCGAGCGGCGATACACAGCTAATTACTTTACCGAGCGAAAGGGCAGTGTTCCGTAGGCAGTCCGCCCAATAAAAGCGGTTGTTTCGCATTAATTTGTTTCACTCTTTATTTATAATTACAAGATACGGATAAAATGATTAATTTACAGCAACGAACAAAACAGATTAATTCAATCTTTAATTTGTAATTAAATATGTAATTATTATCAATCAAATAGCTTAAATTATTTCATAATTCTTTATATCATGAAAAAGAAAAAAAAAATAGGAAGCAATTTATGAGAATCAGCAGGGGCGTCATAACTAGCAAACTACACTATCGAGCAAGGCAGTGTTCCGTAAGCAGTCCGCTCAATAAAAGCGGTAGCATCCCGTCAATTTGTTTTGCTCTTTATTTATAATTTTATAATTTCAAGAAATGGCTCTTACGTTTAATTCACAGTACTGAAATAAACTGATAAAAACATTGGTAATAAATAATAATGTTATTCTTATGTATATTTAAAATATTTTCTAGTACCATTTGGCGTTTCATTTAAATTTCGTATAAACAAACTGTTTCTAACATTAAGCGCAGGGAATTATTTGGAATTTTAATTTTGATATATAAACCGTACTTATTGTTTCATCAGCATTATAATTGAAATTTTAATGATTATAATCATTATATGATTATAATGAAATATAGCGATTTGATTAGATTTGAATAATTATTAAATAACATCGTTAAAATTAAAGCACATGACGGGGTATTTAAAGGTCGCAAATTATTAGTTGTCGGAATATAAATAATTATTGCTATTTTAGCAATTGCAGGAAGCTGACGCTTAATTATTGGAGGTTTTTATATCGGCCAATATAATTCCACGTATCATTTAAGCTATTTTTGTTTTTATTTATTTATTTCTTCTTGACTCACGATCGTTTTTTTAAATTTATTTTAACAAAAAATATTTTTCTTCTTAAATCATTATCATTCTGTATTGACAAACAAGATTTTAAATGCGTTTTTATTCTATTTAATTAAAATAGTAAAATTAATTTATACAGGGCCCCCAATAAAGTTTAACAAATGCTTGATTTCTTAAGTATTCCGATTACTGTATGATTTTATTTTGAAATGTTTAAAAGTGCGCAAAACGGTTAAGTAAACTATGCAGCGTGTATTAACATTATACGCGCAATAACAAAATATTAAATCATCAGCTTGTTATTGCAGATTCGTTATGAAAATACAGTCAAGTCTGCTATATAATTTCAACCGTGGTAATTTATACATCTGATGCGGTTTACGAGATCATCATTGTTAAGCGTCATAAACAAACAGCCCGTACACAGATACCTATTTACGGTTGAACTATAAATCCTCGGCATAATGATTACATGAAATATTAAAAATGCGCTACTTTTGGCAACCAAGTCACAAGAGCAGCTATCAAAATATTAGCTCGGCAGCTGAATGCGGCAATACGAATTTCCATCATCCTCATTTGAATTTAAACGATGGTATCGCTAATTGCGTCCTCATAGGCATTAAATAATTAAAACTGATGTGTCTCGGAACGACAAGCCGAAAGGGCGAAAGGGTATGCCGGGGGAAATATGTAGCTTAATGTCATCGGAGGAGCGAGGGCGAAGAAGCCCAGGTGAAACAAATGCATCGATTTTCGCGATGGCTTATGCAAATAGCATTCCGCCCGCCGTATATCGCATGCACTAGCTAGCTGGCTAGGATATGTGCGATATAATGAAGTGCTCCGCATTGTGCATAATATAAAAGGCATAATGGAAAACGCCTTCGAATATTGTCGGCTATTAAATTAAGGGTAGGTGGCGGTTCGCTATAGTTGCTGGCTCGTCGTCTATTAATCCGACTGGCGCCTATTCACCTATACTAGATACTATTTCGGGGGGGCGGAAAACATTCACCATTCACCCTCTGCCGTTGTGATTAACTTGTCAAAATGTCAGCGTTAAATAACGCCAGCGACTGCATAAAATTAGCCAGTCAGTAGTGGCAGTTAGTTAATCGTTAATTGTGGAAGTTATCCGTGTATAATATTTATTGCGAACGGAAACGAAATGTGACCAATTACCGACACCCCCGCCAGTCCTTGCGGCCCTTTTCGACGTTTTTCGTTTATTTGTTAGCTCTCTTTTCTGTTTTCTTTTTTTTTTCCACGGCCGTCCGCTACTGCGCATTATTTTTATCTATTTCCATTTACGCGCGTAATGCCCTTTTTATGTTGCATTATTACAGCGTTACATTTCATTGTTGCCGGCAATGCTTATAACTTTCCATTCGCAAATTGTGTGTGTAAAATGTTCATTGCTTTAATGGGCGCGCATTATGTTTGCCCTGGATATGATTTGGTTTTTGTTTCGAATGTTTCGATCCTTTTTTAACGGCAAAATTCGCATTATTGCTTTACAATTGCTACGGGTTTCCCTTTTTCTCTTAAACGATTATTGAAATTGTCCGAATTACTACGTGTCGCACGTCAATCGCGAGTGGGATAACGTCGGATAGTGTATAAGCGGCGGTAAACACTTGCATTAATCATTCGGAAAATTCTGTCGGGGCTCCAGAGCGACGACAGCGTTGGGCATTGTAATCGAAAATGGGATTTTCGAAACGACCGGTAAATTAAGCATAAAGAGCCTCGCGAAATGAGAAAATGTAATCGCAGATGGAGCGACAATGTCCACTGAATAATAAAAACGATGCAAAAATGAATTCCGAATTTTACCCTTGTCAAGATAATTCGTGCAATTAAGAATTTATCGCTCCTAATGTTGTTTCGCTGATTTGATTTAGGTCTGCTCTCGAGTTCTTCGTCCGGCACGGCAGCAGCGAGTGAGTGACTGACTACCCCAGGAGCGCACCATCGGGGAAATCAAGTTTTTAAATTGAAAATTACGAAGGGCCGTGGATGGAGAATTGCATTCAGCAGCAGCAGCAGGAGCGGCGGCCGGTGAGTCCGACTTACTCGGCCCTTTTTATTCACGCCGCGCATTAATCGCTTGTGTACCGCTTTAATTTTCATTTAACAACGTTCGAACGAAGTTAAGTGTGTAGGTAAACGCTAGCGGAATGATTGATGTTTGAGATCATACACTTTCGATGTTTAAATCAATAGCATTAAACGCGTTTCCTGTTACTCTTCCTCTTGTCTCTTCCATTCCATTTCGTGCCTCGTTTCCCTCCCTCTCTCTCTCTCTCTCTCATCCCTGAGGGCTTTTAAGTGGAAATTCGCGAGTTACCGGTTAACATTCGGGACCGAAAAAAAGCGAATTGCAAATGTGCGCCAGTATTAGGCGCGTATGTACGTAGTACACATTTAAAAAGCAGCTTGATCGGAAAATGTTTCCGAATGCGTTGTCAGGCTCCGCGTCCTTTTCTGTCCGAAAATAATAAATCATAAATTCGATTGTTAGCGGAGACACATCGACACAGCTTCCGAGCTGCCCGTAATTTTTTCTGATTTTATCCGCGCCCCGTGGGTGAAATGTTGTACTGCGAAAGGACGATTCGAAATTACGACGCGGCTTTTTATTTGCATGCACGCATTCGAAGCGCCATTTGATTTTAAAACGGAAATAATATTATTACGTTTTCAAAAACAAATAATATTTGCATTAGCCGGAAAATTTTAAAGGCGCGTAAAAAAATAGTATTTGGAAAAGTGGGTTAATTGCGGTATTAAAACTGCCTATAAAAATGTATGAAAAAATAATGATGCAAAACTTTTCGATCTTTTTTGTTTCGCCATTTATTTTTGTTAGCCATTTATTTTTAATAAAAATTCTTTTTTCATATTTAATATATACATTTTTAGCCGAAATAGATGTGTCGTAAACATTGCCCTGTTTTTTTTTACTCGTTAAAATTCGTTGATGAACTACGCACGCTAATAAACTGTATTTACAAATAATAAAAACATACTAAAAAGCTAAAACAAATTTTGGGTTTTCCGGTAAACGAACGCGCTAAATAAGTTCAAACAGAAAAATATTGAAATTTTTGCGATCATGTCATGTTATAATAACAAAACCCGTTGTTGCAATATAAATATTGCATTTGTTTCTTTAGTTTATTTGCTTTTGCGGAAATCGATAGGTTAGTTAGAATTGTAGTAAATTGCACTGTTTGGTTGTTTAGTTTAATTTTTTTTTCTCGCTCAGTTCGGAATTCCATTAATGCAGCCAACAGCATACAGGGAAGGTGAGCAGAAGTCATGGGGGAAATAATATCAGCAGACAATTGTACTTTCCGACTCTAACAGTCGATGAATTATTTACTCGTCCTTATCCTACATCCTGGAATAATTCAAGGAATGGATATTATGCCGGCGAAAAGGTAGTCTTTAAATGTTTACTGAACCTTTTTCGGTCGCCTGAATACATACGCAATGATTTTTCTTCGAGCGCTTCTGATTTTCTTTTGTCTTTTTGGCGGTTTTAATTGCTATGCTTTTCGCTCGAAGAATTTTTCTGAATAATGAGCTACAACGTCTAAAAATGATGGTTTTTTTTAATTCTATATAAAAAAAGTTCACAAGCTTAATGATTTTCCTATATACACCGTATAGTTAATTTATATACTCTAGAGAAAAGCACAACTTGTAATTAAAAGTATTCCATTAAACTATTGATCATAGTTAATGACTTTAGTTTGACAAGTAATAAGAGTAATTACGTTAAGATTAAGAAATTTATATGGTGGCCACAGTGGCGGTAACAAAAGTTAATAAACTGGCATGCTGTTCTTTGGAAAATCAGAAATCGCTAAATGTTGTAGTTGTAGTTGTAGTTGACCGGCAATCATTGCAATTACCGCAAATAATTCACTTTACAATTTCGTCCGAATTGTAAAACTTTTCCGTTTCTACGTTCTTATTTGTTTAAATTTACTCCGGGAGAATGTTTTCCCGAAAATATTTGTCAAATTTCGTCGATCGGACTGCGCGTCGTCAAAGTTTTACATTCGATTACGACACAGTCGGCGTGCAGAAGTTCTGATTTCGACTTGCGGATTATTCACTTAGAGGCAAAACTGCGAATTGCCGTGTGCGCCGCCACGTCGTTTCTTTCTTGTTTCACTTCCGGCAGAATTCGAGCCGGCACGGGAGCACGGGGCAAAAACCGAGCACGCCGAACTTCCAGAATTAACGCTAAACTAGTCATAAAATCCCCCGAGAATAAGTTGTTAAGTAACCTGAGCGGAAACTTGGCTAAGATGTTCGTCAGTTGTTTGATCTTTGTCTCCCGGTCCCCGTCTGACGTTTCGATATCTCTTTCTGGCCGGAAAAAAAGATATTTCAGTTCGAATGGCACGCAGTGCTGAGCGTTTCCATTAAACCAACAAAGATTGCCACTTAGGCCCAAATTTCGGCTGACACTTTACGACTCGGCCTAAATAATGCAGACCTTTCTATATGTAATGATCGAATACAGTTTCAAGTATCTTCTGCACTTCAGTCTATAGTATAGATTGGTGTTTTGGGGGTCCGAACTTCAAAGAGGCCTTTTGCTCGAAAAAATACTCCGAAAACCAATCGGCGGTTTCGTGAAAATTTTGATGTATATGTTTTCCGGCGAAGTTGCCATCATAAATCCGTTGATTAATGATCCGCTTCTGACTGTAGCATAAAGCCCGCGCACTATTATTCGAATGAAATGCATTTTTGTTTCAATTCATCATCTTGTTTGTATCAATCGGAACAATAAATCGTTTTGTTTTGCGTATACGATATTCGTTGTTTTCTATTATTTTTTTCCTGTTTGCTTTTCGATTTACTTCTTTTTCATGTTTTGTTTGTTTTTTGTTTTGGGCGTAAAATTACGTGCGCAGCGAAATTTAGGTCAATCGGTGCGTGAATATGGCGGTGCCAAATTGCTGCGAAGTCTCTTTCCAAGAATCCGGTTATTAATTTATATTAGATCGCTTATGAACGCCGCCCCCTTAATATCCCGCCAAGTGACGAACGAATTTAGGCAAATTAGCAAGTTATAACAAGGAAACTTTCAATTAATTTCGCTTGCTTCCTTCCCTACGTACTTATTATGTGAACCTATTTATCTGGAAATCAATTTAGGGAAGTTCGCTGTAAGTAAGGGAAATAATCGGCAGTGTTCGCTGGATGCGTTCAGGAAACTGCTCGCTCGCTATACCAACAATTCGGATTGTTCTGCAAGCAATGAATTTTATTCGCATTGCGTATACAACATGTCTTTTTAGGGCCTCTTAAAACCGATATGTAAGACCGCTCCTGTGTGAAGTTAAATCTAAGAGCCCGCTCGGATCGTATTTCCATTTCAATGTCACCACATCGACTGCGTAACTTTATCACTTCGGGCATGAAATCAATATGGATTTTTTGTTCGTTTCGGAACAAAAACAATATTAAAATAACCATAATTTACAAATAACAATGATAATAATAATAAAATAATAATTTGAACATCAAAGTTCGACGTATTTGATAAAATCAAAATCAAAATTTAATATATAACATATTCGGAAGAGTGATTGTGTTTCTGCTTGGCAATAATTTGACACCCGCTTTGTTAATCAGTACAATGAAACTGTTAATCAATCAGGTATTTAATAATTTTCTGCTTTAGTAATAGATACAGTGGCGGTCGGGCCGTGCAATTTCCGTTCCGCAAATAATGATTACACCGTAACCGAATATTACTATACGCGCTGACCGCTGCACATGTTTTAATTACATCGTAACTAATTACGTCTTAGCGGAATGAAAGTTAGTTAGCGGGCGAGACTTGTGCTCGGGACGAATAAATTTTCTTTGATGTTTTTCGACGCGAATGCGGCGTAATATGTTGTCAGGACAGAGGGTAATTAGAAAACGCAGAGGGCAGATTCTTGTCGAAAAGCTAATTTTCGTCGATTCCGCGCAAGCTTCGGGCGCATTTCAATTAACAAGCGCCGTCAAGTACAAAGGGATCCATGACCCGGCAATCTGCTATCGAACGGACTTATCGATGCGACGATGTCGAGAAGGAAATATGATAAGAGCCTCGCTGCTTTCGGGAATTTCATTAACTTTTCCTCGCCTCCAATATTTTCGAGACAATTAAAGTTACTACGGAGCTATAAAGCGGCCTCCCATATTAGTCCGGTTGACAATTTCGATAAACAAAGTTAAATGGAATTTGGCACGTAACAAAGGACGCAAAACGAAAAACAATATAACGGATGCCGTTGTTAATTGAATTATTTATTTTATATAACACACGTAACGGCAATGGCATTATTTGAAATTTGCAAATTTACGGAGTTACTAAAAACTCGTTTATTTCAAAAAACGACAAACTTTAGGGACATTTGAATTTCTTCCATGACTAAAATGCATTAAAACATTCCGATTTTTTTATCGTTTTAATTGAAAATTTCGCTCTTTTGCCTAAGTGCGTATAGTTGACCACCGCGAAGTGCTTCTTTCGATTCCACTTTGCGATTTTATTTGCTACTTTTGCGCAAATCGCAAAATAGAACAAACCGAGTTTCCTTGCTATGTGCGATTAAATCGCGAGACGAGACGAACAAAACGAGCGGATGGCTTTATTGATTGAAATATAAGTTTTCACTTCTTTGTGCCGTCCAGTCGATGATAGTGATGGTAGTAGTAAAGCCGTATCGTGCGCCGCTCGCAAGGACAATTTTAAATTAAATTTCATGATTGCCGTAGTTTCGTTCTTAAAGCAAACCATAAAACGCTGTCGAACTCTTACTGCCGAGCTTTGTTCCGCGTCTCAATACGTCTTATATGGTTATGTGTAGGCGCAAAAGGACGATGCACGTAATGAATTCATCGCCGCCGCCGGCGACGGTCGCCCCCCGCACGTCCATAAACAATTTTATACACATTTATTATAATTTGCGAATTTATTCATTATTCATGCGCGTACTACCTGCATACACACAGAAAAATATCCGTAGATTCGGTAATACAGGGTGTTCATTAAGCGAACCGAATGTTTAGTTTTTCTGGGTTTTTTCAATTTGATGATTATAAAGTATTAATATATTTTAATGATGTTTTTATGTAATAATTTTTTGAAACTTTAAAGAAGGTGTTAGTGATATGTTTCATGCATTTTTTAAACATCTTGTATAAGCTGGTGCACTATGTGTATGTTGAATTAATGTCTTCATAAATATGCATACGCTCATCGAGTATGTGTATATAATTATCGTTCTCGTATAATTCGCATTCATCGGTGTCCGCGTTATTTTTTTCTTTCGTTTTTTAATTTGCAGAGCGCCGTGTTTGCGAGTCAATTCTCGTCCGCGCTTGGTCTTTCCGATTCACGCGCCGCGACACAGCCGCAGCCCCGCCGGTAATCTCCAAATAATGATGATCGCGTTTCGAGGCGGCGGCGGCAGCGGATGAATGGCTGCGGCAACATCTGTGCGCGAACCTAATGTTGCATCTCCGGGAAGTTCGTCACTTATTTTCCTATTACTACTAGACGCACACTAACTTAATCGATCGGAATTGAGTTTGCGGCGGTCGTCGCCGCCGCCTTTGCATACAATCAAGCAAGTCCCGGCGCTTATTGCCCGAACGGAAAGAGAACGTTGAAATCTCGCTCGGCTGACTTTGACCTTAACGCGGCGGCGGTTCGCAGTTTCGAACGTTCGAGCCGGAAGAAGAATATCGCTCGAATTTTGAACGGGAGGCGGGCGGCGGGCGGCGGGCGGCCGCTCGATTACCAGCGGCGCACTTATTTCCAACGTATAGTTTCGGCCCCGAACATGGAAATTTCTGTTCGGCGGTGGCGGCGAGAGCGGAAAAAAAATCGACGGCGCTCTCCCGCCGGTCCTATAATTTCAACCCTTGTGCGCCGAAATTTCCCCTTGAAAATTTTTATGCCGTTCTTATTTCCAAGGATAACGTTTATACGTTTAGGCAAGTCTTCGGGAAGCGCGAGCTAAAGCGGCGGCATCGTTTCCTCCGTTGATATTGTTTTATCTTGTTTATTTATTAACCGGAAAATTGTTCGCTGCATAATGCTTCGAATTACGCGCGTCTCATTTAATCGTTCTCCATTGCATCATCACATCCGAATCGCTTCAGTTCAGAAACTTTTTATAGGCTCGCCCGCATTAAAATAATTCATCTGCAATTCAGTATTTTCCTTTTAGTTTTAATCGCGCTTTTTAATTTAATTTTTGCAATAAACATACGATTTCGACGGCCGCCAATATCGATTTTAGTTGGCGATTTTTACTGGGCAATTATTTTTGTTCGAACGTTTAATTAAGTCTTTTAAAGGTCCGAAAAGCACATTTTTATTACACATTCGAAATGGAAATTGAACATTTCGGCGCGGCTAAAATTTTACTGTCAATAAAAGCGCTGGATTAAACATTAATTCGTCCAATTTATTAATATTAAAAATGAATTTTCGACGAACGAAAAAATGTGCCAAAAAAATTTGCCCCGAAAAACTTCGTTCAAATTTTAATTACGGCTATACACATTGCCAGCCATTAGCAAATTTGCTTTGGCGCTTTCCGAATTTTCTCTCTGCGTGTCTGCAGCGTTCCTCGATAAATTGTAACTTGTGTATATAGATATATTATTAAAGTAATTGATTTTCAGCGCACGGAAACGTTGGTGAAAACGCGAACGCGCTTTTTTGCTAATTTCTACACAAAGAGCGAAAAGGTAAACGCGTTTTATTTTTAGTTTCGCCCACACACACAAACACACTCACACACACTTCAAATTGTGGCGTATAAATTAAAATAAATTTGCGTCCGTTTAGTGGTGCGGAATATGCAGAGAAAATTTTATGTACCTACACCCAAGTTATTGTACTTACACGTGTAAATTCCATCAAAAATTTGCTTGTTATGCACTTAGTATTCTGACGGGCCAACATAAATTTGCCGCTTTTGCTTGTATGTACAAGTCTTTAGCATAATTTTCGCATAAAAGAAAAAGCGTTCGCTTTTGCATTGAGGTATCTTTCGCTGTTTAAAAAGTCATCCATAAATAAGAGAAAGTTGAGGCCGAATGTAATCGAACCTTTCGCAATTCCGATTCTCCTCACTTCTATGGTTTCTGAGCAAGAGCAATAGCTAAAATCCTTTCCCTGTTCTCGAACAGTGTTCAACTGAGTATTTGTTGTTGGGTTTCGTCCTTCGTGATGTTTTACATTAGAAAATTTCAAGCGAATATTAAAGGAATAATAACAGTGAGAAAATATAAATTATAATTCAAATATAATTATGGTGTTTAAGGAACGTTTTCAAACAATTTAAAGAGGAAAATTCCCGTTTCGCGTGTGCGCTTACAACACAAAAATCGTCCACCGTGGAATATACTAGACGTTTAATTCTATTTAGTTCTAACATCATAATAATAGTGTCGAGTGGAACGGTTCCGTCGTAAATAAACCCCGTTGGCTATATGGATTGAAAGTACCAGTACGTCCGTCCGTCCGTTCGTCCATTGAATTATCGACGAAACATCATTAATAAAATGTTTTACCTTAAGCCAATTAAAGGAGTTTACGAGCGTCCCATAAAAGTGTGGCAGGTATTTAGCGCACGCGGCTTGTCTACAACAACAATTAAAAACCTATCAAGTGGATAGATTAATAAAATTAGTCTTCTAATCAAAATATAAAGCCGGGATCGATAATTGACGCTTCAGTCGTCAAGTGCTCACAACGGAAAGAAGCGCCTATAATTTCCCGTCCTTTATTTGATCGATTTACGAGCACTGTCCGGCCACTGTTACACCACGTTCCCATACCTGCGCTAAGTCTCAATTGAGAACTTATACAGGATGTTCCAATTAACCTATACGGCAGTTCGATAAGGCAATAAAAATCCTTCCGAATCATTTTTTGTTAATGGTTTAGTTTGATGGGCGATCCTGTATGCGCATTTACCATAAAGTTCCTGTGTGCGCGTACCTATTATTCGACCAATATCAATAATTATATTAGCTATTAATCGAAAATGATTGTGTGCGACCACTAAACGGATTATATTGGCGTTCAGTTGTTGTCCGCGCCCGTTTTTATTCACCGATCGGCTCGCCATTCGCTCCGCAATACCGACCGAACTGCATAAATATATACGGCATTTATGTCTCTTTATATAAATTAATTAGTGCCAATTCAGCAGAGGTAACGTTCGACCGGCCGGGTCACTAAAACAAAAGCGCGCTCGTTCGCTTCGGCCGGCCAAACGAAATTACCTGTACGATATACAGGGTGAAAGTAAAAAACAACGGGGCAAGATATAGCGGGTGCGGGGTTGCGCACGGCGCGCAAAACGAGCGCCCGAATTTCCCCAATTTTCTTTGCATGTTCGTACACGTACGCACTGGTATTATGAAAATTGTGTTTCTTCCATCGCGTATAATTAAACGAGCCGCCTATGTATAAAAGCTAATGTGCATAAATATGGGTCGCGCGCCCTGCGTTCCGGACAACAATATTCCTGCGAAATACGAGTTGATTCCCCTAATTAATGGACATTTTCGGCACTAAAGGGCTTTTATTTAGGCGCGTTTTTTTCTCGTGTTTCGCGTTTTTCAGTGTCCGCCGTCGTCTCTCCGTTCTGCACCTTTTACGGTTTCGCTTACGACCTAGACATAATAGATTTTTTTCGAAGTTAAGGACCAGCTTTTACGGCCAGCAAGTGACACTAAATTTTTTTCCCGCCCGCAATTCCATTCGTGCGCGGCGCTTTTGCTTGCGCGCAATATTGCTCGCGACAGCTCCGAAATGCCACATTAAAAATATTTTTTATTCCGGTTTAGTTTTTAAGTGCTCGCGCGGTATAATTGTAAGTTTAAACTTTATAGATCTCCCTTTTATTTCTTTTATTCATATTAAATTCCCTTTTGTCCCGAGAATTTCTTATAACGATATTTTACGTGCCGTTTAAATAATATTAAACGATTCTCTCTTCGCTTTGCGGGAATCGCAAAGCTTTATTAATTAATATAAATAATCCCGAATGCAAACAATTGTGGTACTGCGTGAACGTTTGATGCTCCGTTTGCTTTCGAACGCAAATGAGATGATTGCGAAAGTTTTTCAATGCATTCTCGCTATAAATGCAAAGTTTTTCGCCGGAGACTTTGCGCCAACTATTTCGCAATTAGAACTTTAAAAACGAATCCATTGAAAACTTTTAATGGCATTGTCATTATTTTATCGGCAAATCACCAGTGTTTTCTTCCAGTTATATAATTGTTATTCCCGACAAGTTGAGGACAAACAATAATGGAATTTTTTATTCGCACAAAAATACAAAATACAAAATACAAAATACAAATAACAGTAAAACAAACTTTATGTCCGACCCATATATACATTTCATGTACGTATATGCAAAACGGCACGCTGAATTGCAGTGATTTCGTAATGAGCACGTCTTCGGTCGCTATTTAGTAAGTCTGGTGGAACGCTCGAAGTAATGGCCGTAGCGTCGTCATTCCTGAACAAACCGGCGCTGATGCGATTTGATGGTTGAAAATGAAGTTTCAAATATGAATGATTGTCGTAACGCTTTAGCATTCCGGACTTGAAAAGGCACTCCGCGTTTTCCGGCTGCTGCAAACTCACATATCACTACCACTTGACAAGTAACCAGATTGACTTGGCTTCAAGCGAATGAATATTTTATTTACGCCCGCCTTATGTACATTGCACTATCTACATATATACCTTAGGCCGCGTGCATCCCGAAAGAGGCAAATCCTGTAAGGCCGACTTATGTTTTAGTAAACATTTGTTGACGTGGTAACTCAAGAAAAATTTATTAAAATTTCATCGGATCCACACGTGCCTTAGTGCCTTCTACCATTGCGTAAAAGTGATTAACGCATCGTTATTCGTTACCGCACTGCGTGGATTCGTCGCATCCGATTACGCAATCGATGTGCAATAATGCTCATGTAAGTAATCCGCGAAGCGTTCATTAAAGCTTCCCCGATTTGATTGCGTCGAATGTCGCCCATATGCGGCGGATCCGATACGTCAATTAATCACAATTAAAGCAAATTATGTCGGAGTGCACACGACGCGACGACGGTCGTAAAAGCGGAGCTTGTTGATTGAAACACCGGATTTTGCGCGCCGTTTATTTATTGTTTGGACCGAAAACAGGAAAAATAGTGCGGACCATTATATTGATTGAATATTAAAATATCAACATTGGTTTGTTGCTTATATTGGTTATAAATTTTCTTCAAAATATATTAATAAATTTAATCAAACAGAAAATTGAATTATTTCAATGCTTGGCTGTTGATCTAACAATAATGTCGGAATAATTATCATTTTAATACTGCTGAAGATATTGTCGTCTGGTATGTTTAATTTCATTCTTTTTTTCCTTTGTCATCCAGGTATATTAATGTCAATGAAAAATTATATTTCAATTGATGCGTAATTTTTGTTATTTTAAATTCATTTATTAATTATGGAGGTTGATGAGCGCGAAGGCGCCGGGCTGTACGTAATGCTCAGCTTGAGCTGCGGAAATTCGGGTTTTGTTCACTTAGCTCCGCCCCTTTTTCTAACTCTCAAACACTCAAGCTAGCGGCTGACTATAAAAGGAAAAATTTCCGCCAGCACTATGCAGTCTGCGTCGTGCATTGGAGGGGTGCGCATCTATGCATTATGTGAAATGTTTTCTCCATTCATTTTACCATCATCGCTTTAAAATTAGAGCGTAAAATAATAATTCGCATCGGAGGCGGTCGCACCGCTCGCAAATTGAATCAAATGTCCAGGCATAAATTTTCAATAGTTGGCAGTCGTACTTAATTTGCCTACAGTGGAACGCAATTTTCCGATCCGCTAATATCTTCTTCTTCGGTAAACATTTCGCATTCGGCTTTATTTGTGACACTGTTCTGCTCGGCGTTACTCGATGAATTCCAATTCCGATTTTGCCATTATGGCAGTGCATTCAATCGTTTCGTTGCGCTCTTTTCTTTTGCGCAATAAATATAAAATCAAAAGCGATATATGTTACGGAAACAATTGCTCTTGCATTCAACAAATTAATTAGTTCTGCACGTCAAAGAAAATAAATGCGTGCACATAAATTATGGCTGCAATTTCCGATCGATCGCACCATATTTCATATAGGTTTTCACAATTGAAAATAATAATATTTGCTCATTCATTAGTGGGGTATGTGTAGCCATGGTTACGACTCGAAACAAAACACCCTGTATTTGAATAGACTTGAAAAGAAAAAAGAACAGCAAATGGCTGATTTTGTATCGATATATAATTCCCATCTATATAGGTGGAGAATAACGCGTATGGGAAAACAGGAAGAGACGAAGAAATGGAATCGCAACCCGCGACTGCGAGTATAATTGCGGCAAGCCGGGAAAAACGTCTTGGAAAATTATTCCGCGTAATTTATTTCGGACGAGAAACACTCCGGCGTTCAGTTGGGTCGGTAATTGAATTCGCCAGATTTCACGCAAGCCACACTCTTAACTGCGGCGACTTTGGGAAATTAATTTCCGTAAAGACAAACAGAAACAAAGTGCACGCAAATTTAATTGTGCGTCGCGTTGGACGCGTATCAAAAAGATCTCGCGCGCGCTAACGTCGTCTCGTCCGTTGGAATTTCCGCAATTTTTCGCTTCGCTTCTGCGTTTCGGACGGCGCCACCGTGCCAACCCCGCGGCGCACATTTATTTACTTTGATTCGTAATTTCCGTCCGGCACTAATTCGCCTGCTTTATATCTCTCCGATTTCCATTATTGCGCACTTGACCGTTTCGCCAATGTTTTTGTTTTGTTCCGTCGAACGTATCATTTTGATGTTGAGTTTGTATTGTTGTAATCCGTCACTGTTTTCGCAACTCCGACCCGTGTTTAGGTACATTTTTTGCACGAGCGAGCATATTAGGCGCACGTTTGCTTTTTCATGTGTGGCTGAGCCCTTCAACGAAAACGTATTAAAAAATAATTGCGAACGGTTTACCTTAATTAACGGGCATTACTTTTGCTCATTGTTTGTTCATTGGTATGTGAACGCGCTCGTAATTTTTGCGGCGGATTTTTGAGACAATAAATTAATTCGCGTTTCAAATGTGTGTTTCAAACGAGCCGATTTCTTTGTGTATAATCGCAGTTGTCGTTGTTCATGTGTAAAACTCTTTGAGCTTTCCCGTTGACGAACATTTGAACATATATATTTATGAAAGTTTAATCAGAGCTCTGTACTAAAAACAACATTTGTGTGTTTTGCCTGTAAATAATGGAAAATATTTATTTAGTCAAGCTTCAAATAAGCTTTACTTATTTTCCGCTCGTCGTCACCGAACACTTTTTACACGGCGATAATAATAAGTACAGGAAGTAATTGCAGTCGACTAATGATGGGATATTTTTGTACAGCTATTTATTATTGATTTGCTGCTTATTAATAACAGTAATAAATGCGTGGCAAACTATCAAAGAAACAATGTCGAAACTCATACTTTTCTTTATTCATTAATTAATCAAATAGATTATTTATTACTTTTTTTTTTATTTGGTGTAATGAATAGAGAGTATTTTTCGATATTGTTTTACTGTCTAAATGACCCTGAAAAGCGAATTTTAATCCCTCCGTAAAAGTCATTAAAATGTAGCAAGTAAACGTTGAGGAAATTAACCACTTTCCTCTTTCAATTGAAGAAAAACTTGGTGCCTGGCGGCATTACACTTGGCTTAACTTGACGTTGATATTCGCGTTAATAAATAACTACAAGCCAATTATTTGAAATTTAAAGCTGAAAAGTTTTTTTCTATTCAAAAATCGCATTCGCAAGAGAATAATCCAAAATAGCAAAGGGAAGAAAATAGGGAAAATCTGTCGAACGCGCGATTTCGATAAAAATGAATAGGCAAATAATAATCGCCAGAGACATCAGCGCAATGATTATTATCATTCACTCCGGGCGGAGCGGGAAAAATATTATGTCGAAATCTGCCGTAATGATTGATTGCGGCGGTTATTACACAATAAGAGCTTTGCGGGAGGATTTACTACGTGCACATGTTACTAGCAAATAGAAGAGGGAGCGAATTCGCGTTTGCCGACGACTGTACGATTTGCGTAATTTATGCTAAGATATTTCTTAAAAATACGGAAATTTATCATTTTCGCCGTTACGTAGTATTTCATGAATATAAATTATGCGGCCTGCACTGAGACCATCGTGCGTCGCCACCGTGAGAGCATCCAGCATCTAGCATCTAGCATCCAGCATCCAGCCACCCACTGCTGATGGGTGGCTTGCGCGAAAAGCAAGAGGGAACACTTCTCTCCGGATCGTACCACTGTCTTACAATAGATTATAATAGATTAACATATCCACGGAGCACTAATGCGCTGTCACCCAGGAAAGAAATCCATTAAGCCGAAGAGTATTGTCTGTCTTCACGTGCTCGAACACGTGCTCACCACATCTAACGATTGGGTAACGCGTACAGCGCTCGATTGTCTCGGCCGCCCCCCGACTGGGGCACAACGGCTGTTCCTTCAAACGCAAATACTCCCGTGACATAATCAAGAGAACTCAATATGCGTTAACGAATCGCGTCATTAAAAGTTTTGCACGCGCGCAAATATCGCATTTCGCTTATAGGTACTTTAAATGCGTATGTGCAAGTATAAAATAATGAGAACGGTGCGCGAGCAAGTTGCGGAAGTCGTCCGAGGAGCGATAAAAGTGGCAATTTGTTGTGGGCCCCCCCTGTCCGCCCGTGCGCCGTCCGACGGCGATTTCAGACGCGTTGGCCCCATATATCCGAGGACTGTCTGCTAACAAAACTCCTCTCCGTTGACTGATTCGCTCTAATGAATTTCTTCGCACGTTATCTGCTCTTCATTGTCCTAAATAAATTACTTAGGCCGATCCTCAACATTATACCTTATGTTACACCCAATTCCATTTACTACACCAATCCTTTCGTCATTCCATTATCTCTAACTCGAGGTTTGCGTTTAGTTTGGTCGTTTCGTTTGTTTTACCTTACGTTCTAACATATCTACTTGGCGGAATGCGATTTTGAACGATTGACTTGTTAAACTGCTTAAAAATCGTGAAGTTTCATTTGTCCTACTCCTGAATATGCTTATAGATGATTCATTTGTTGATTTATTAACCAGATTTCATTTAAAAAAAAATGCACCCTGTGTGTAGAGCTTGTAGGTTAATTTGTAAACTATGCGTGACATTTAAAGATAAACCATCCTTTAAATAATAACCGAAATCGATTTTTCCTTCGCCGGAAACAAACAAACATCGCTAAACAATAGGGGAGAGTTTTAAACGGCAAAACCCTTAATTTTAAACTTTCGCTTACCCAATTACGGCATGAATACTTAATCGGAAACTATATTTCCGCGTTCTACAGCGTTTTAATTGAGTTCCATTCAGTGTTTAAGCCCGGTTTATCCACTTTTCATGTCTCGACTTTTTATTATCAACCTGGATAATTACATCGGATAAATATTTAACGCGCATTTCCTAATTGCTTCAAATATATTCCACAGTAATTAGTTCAAACTACAATTCACGAAAACTTTTCGAAAATGACCGACATTAAACTTTATTTCTTTTTTCATAAGAAATGAAGCGATGAACCGATCGCCATATGTTATCTTAAATATTTAAAGATTTTGTTTCTATTAATGTATATTTTATGACAATAAACTGGAACTATAGATTTTAGTGTTAACATAATATAAACAGCAATAAATTTGCTAAAAGTACTTTAATAAATAATTAAACCAAAAAAAATTAAGTATTTACTAAAATATCTGATGTGAAGGCGTCGGTTATCATTACATTTAATACTTTGCGAATACCGAAATCTCCATTTTTTGTTTACTATTTTGTTTTTCCATTTAAGCAATGGATAAAAATCGTTAATTAATATATCTCGATCATAATTGGATGTGCCTTTTCTCGGGCGACGTGCTGTCGTCGTTATTTTCCGTCACTTGCTTACCAATTAAACTGTGTTCGACGGTAACTATAAACGCATTAAGGCAAATTGGAATATAAACGGTCTCAGAATATAGTTCGCTAATGATGATCGATATCGGGTAGTTTATTGTGGATTTGCACTTAAGTTGTACGAGTTGATTAGCGCCTTCCAGTACCCTTTATCTTCGTTTGTGCGCGGCCCGGCCTATCTGGGATTCCGCAGGCGACGATAAAAAATTCAAACGCGGCGGAAGTCTCAGCGTGCTTTTCTTAGCGGATGCTGTAAATCTCCGTCCCGTTAGATTATCGCGAACTGCAGGGCCTCGACTCTAATTACACACGTGAACGAACAATGGAAAGTGTCTGGAATTCGATTACCTATGCATAATGGGCGATCATCTCGGGCGAAAAGTGCATTTTCTATTCGAGAGAAAATATACACTGGGTGCACTATTTTGTAGCAGTTTCTATAAAAAAAAAACAGTGTTACGGAAGTCATGTACAGCAAGTACAAATTTTTTCGAATTAATGGGCGCCAAGTGAAGGCTCGTCCCGAACGTAACGCATGCGAAAGTTATTGCTTTCGAATTTAGGGGCTGTTCGTAATTAAATTAAAGCCACGTTTTATATTTATTAACGCGAAACTTAGACACGAATGCCGATAACGTTTCTAATTAATGTTAGCTGCATATATAAAAGGGGGAAGTTCGCGTGTCAACCGGCTTGGAAACTGCCGTGTAAGACTTGCTTAATGACACAATGAAGAAAATGAATATACAATTATTGTTATTCGGAATATAGGTATAACGTGTCTGGCGAAATGACAATAAATACGCCGTAGAAAACGCAGAGGGTGAGCTGGGGAATTTAATTAGGTCGCCTATAAAATACTAGATTATATCGTTTGCAGTATATAATGCTATGGAAGTGGGCATTTTTGTGCGCGACACTTAATGCAAATGGATGCAATGCGAAACCAGCACTTTCCTCTTTAAATATCTAATTCTCCCTGTATTCTCTCTCCTTTAATTGCTTTCCGCAAACATTATTCTTATTTTCACTTTGAATTATACAGTGTGGAATCCCTATATTACTACGAATGTTACAACAAGCTCTATTACAGTTGATTTAAAATATTATAAATATTGCTAAGTATCAATAAATTTTAACAAATAAAATAAAATTAATATTTTTTATACAACTGATGATATTGTTCTCTGGCATGGATAATTTAATTCATTTATCCTTTGTCCTCATGGTAATATTACTATAGATAATATTATATTTCAATAGTTATTTAATTTGCGTTCTCTTTAATTCATTAGGTTAATTGAAAAGCTTGTTATGTGTGAAAGCACCGGGCGCGTAGTACAGGAATACTAAGCTTGACCTGAGCAAATGCTTGGTTTTGTTCACTAAGCCTCGCCCCCTTACTCAACTTTCAGCTAGTGGCAGACTATAAAAGGGGGGATTTTTCAGCAATACTCAGCAGTCTGCGTAGGGCAATAGAGGGATGCGCATCCCTCATTATCTGATCTCGAAATATTTTCATTGTTTTTTTGTACCAATTTACTTTCTATTGTTCCTCTAATTTAATGGTTATGATAATAACTAAAATGCTTCATAATAATTGCAATTTAATCTTGTAATTGTCTATTTGAAAATCAAAAATGTAACGTATGAATTTTTTTGATTTTTCCCCGTCGATTCTTTTGCAGACAGAAATCCGTGCTTATGTAAATGTTGTCGGTATATGTTTAAATAACGGCAGATTTATTATACGCATTACAACCGCAATAAAATTTATTTTGATTTAGTGCTGATGTTGACGTTGTTCGCGAATACAAATGCACTATATGGTAATATGTGCTCCGGTACATGTGACGGCGGAATCTAATTGAATGCAAACTCCGTCGAAAAGATTAACGACCCACATTAATCCTCGATCTAAATTAATCCAAAGTATTCAATTTGTTGACCCACCATTTTCGAGTGCGCGAAATTCTGACACAATGGGGGTATTACGAATGCAGCGGGACGGTTAATGTGTGTCTACATCTCGGGATGTTGACCTGCCAGGTAATCTCCTCTGTTTTCCCCTGATCCTCTATTGTCAAATGTGCACTTCATGTAACTTGTATAACACGGCATCCTTGCCGTAATCTTAAGTAAGTCCAATCCAAGCTTATATTGTTATGCGAATTAAGATTGGGTTGGGTCCGCTGTGTCAAACATTTCCTCGTTGATTGAGTGCGTAGACCGGACACGTAAAATATTAAGGACCCTGCTATGGCCGAAATTTGTATTTAGTACGTTTTATTATTTTACTTTTCTATAATAATAATAATAATAATAGTAATACTGGCCGCAACATTTCATTGCCGACATTAAACTTCCACTTTTCTAGGAGAAATATGTAGCGATGGACAACATTATTCACAAATATATTAAAAATATGAATAAATATTAAAAAAAAAATTAAAATATATATTTTAAAATAATAAACTTGAATAAACAAAAGCCTACAGGTAATATAAAATAGATAGCCATAAATTAGTTTAATGAACATTACGAAAAATAAAAACAAGCATTTATTTAAATGTCTGATGTGAAGGCGCCGGGTCATCATTATGATTAGTGCTTTGCGCGTACAGCAATCGACCACAATCCAATTTTTGTTTTGTCTTCGTATCTATGGTATTTAAGCAATGGTCGAATTTACCGATTAATATTCTTTCATCGTCACTGCAATGACATGCTGTTGACTTTGTTTTTGGATTTTTATCGTTTTTATATTTCCACCGGAAGTCCAGAATTTAAATTTTAAGGTTTTACCTTTCCCAATATTAACCGTCAAATTAAAAATGGATTAAAATAATATTCTGTAAATATTAAATAATATATAATACATTGTAAATTTTGAAACCATGGATTTCAATTAAATTTGTCTCTTTGTATGTCCATTACTTCAGCGAAAATTGATTATTTGACCTCATTAAAAGTCCCACTTTTGAAACGGTTAAACAAAACTAAAAAATAATAATATTTAATCTTTAACCGTATACACGGCGGACAATAAGTACAGATAGATTTTTCTCCAATTATTTTTAGATTTGGACAATCGATCGTCTAACTTTTTATGTGATTTTCCAAGCAATTTAATTGTCTTTTAAAGCTTTTAAATAGAATATTTTCAAGTTAAAGAAACGAATGAAAAATGTCAAGTCTCGCTGTCGTGAATGTTATGTATTATCGATCGGCATCATTACTTATTACATTACATCGGAATGAAACCGAAATCAAATCGTTGACCATCTCGAAATATTCGAGCGTTGTGTATGTGATAAAACCGGAATAAAAAGTTCGAACGTACGCAGGAAAATATTATGGCAGGTGCTTCCAGGTATCGACAGGTCGGTAAATAATTGAGCAAAGTAATTGCTCTAAGTACTTGGCACAATAATAATAATAATAAAGCGTTTGTTTGCTCGAGCCGCACAACATCCCAAAGACATTGTTACATAATTCATGTGAGTGTCTCGCAAATATTTACTTTTCATCCGCGGCAGTAACGTTTCGACTATTGCGTCCGCCCCCCGCGCGCGCGCGTCTTTTCCTCCGCGCCACTAACGAATAATTAACGCGGAGCGATTGCTTCATTTGCGCCCGATGTTTTATTTTTCAGTCGCGGGGCCCGCAGCTAACGCACGACGAAGGGACGAAGAACGGAACGAGCGGAGCGTCGTGGGCATGTTTTCGCTTATACGAGTACTCGTTTGCTCTTCGAGGCGGCACATGCTCCGCAGTTTATTCGATAGGCATGCAGAGATGCACGGCACGAGAGGAAATTTTCGACGTCGTCGTTGTTATTTTCTTTTTCTAAAAATATAATTAGGTACGGCGAAGAAGTGGGGAACGTTCGCGAAATAATAACGTGTATACATGCATTTAGCCGTGCTATTAATTTCCGGAAAATAAATTGAAGGCAACGCGAGTACCGCGCACCCAACGGTTCTATACATTATTCAAGATGTTCGTTCGTGAAACAGTAAAAAGCTATTTGCTAATTGCACCGCACCGAATCACTTTACATACTTTTGATATGTCAAAGCCTCAACGGCACTTGGACACGACGACCCCCCGTTGCTCCCTATACACGCGCGCTTTCAACTTTCGGTTATTCAAGTCTCGGATCATTCATCCTGTTTACGCCCTTCTTCCACAAAGTATCCTTTGCACTGGCTAAATACATCGTGCGAAATTTTGCCGCAAGCAAACTGTTTCAATTTATCAAAAGGTTTTGCATTTTAATAATATATAAATAATAATATCCCGAAAAGAATTAATTGCTTTTACCGTTTTAATTTGAACCGGAAAACGTTGCCCAATTTAAATTCGTTAAAAACGAAGCAATTTATTTCGACCGACAATGCATATGATTAAACTGAAACATGAAACATTTACAACTCTTTGGTGGTTCTTCGATCGAACGGAAAATATGCGACCAATAGATAATTTCGTGAGCAATTCGAAAGCGTCAAATTAATTTGAGGCATTTTTTTTTTTGTTAGCGACACAAACATCAAATTGATATTTGGGTTAAATAAACAATGACGACATTCATGCTTTGTAATGCATTACCGAGGGCAATGAAATAAAAAGGAACAGTTATTTGTTTTGTTAAAGAAGAAAAAATCAATACTTTTTAATTGACAAAGCTACAGTTGCGCAATCAATCTCAGCTTTTTTTAAATGTATCAGCACAACTGAAAATCAAATAAAATTAAACGGCGCTAATATACAAGCGACGGATTTTCGCCACTGAAGCATTATTGAAATTTGTTGTTCTTTAAAACAACATTTTTAGTCTTCATAATGCAACATTATGAATTTATGAGCATAGCGATTGTCACTTAGTGTTTCCAATGGACAATAATTTCAGTCCCTTTTTTTAACAATGCACTTCGACAAACAGAACTTTTTTTAATGCGGCCATTTATTTCTGACGTTCATTTGAGCTGCGCTAAAAGGTTTTCCTGCGAAATTGACTGTACCGTTCGATCTTTTAAGATATCTTGCTTTCGGCAACATCAAAGCAACCGTGGTGCGTTTTAATGCGATTCCGAGCGCGGTTACTGTGGAAATCGCGTTTTCCTGCGTTGTTCGGAAATTTTACGACTTTAAAACAGCAGTCCGTTATTGTGGCCATTGCGGCTCGATTGCAGCATAAACCCCTCTAAACCTCGATAATTCTTTTCGATCGCATCCGATGGCCGCGTTAAATAAAAACGGAATTAAAATTCGCATCGTTTCGCTACGATTCAGGAAACGAACCGCTGCTCCGCCGCCCCTGTCGTCTAAATTATGGCGTAAGTTTCCGTTGACGGATCAAAGGCCAATACGGCGAAGCGTTTGAACCGATGTTGCATTAGTCGCTGGAAACTTTAGCACTAATTTCATTTGCCCCGCGATACTAATTTGCATAAAAGCGCACGTAATTGTTTCGATAAACCTGTGTACGCGGTGGTGCGCGGGGCAAGGGGGTAGGGCAAAGAAAGAGGCGGCAGTCGGCGCAATAATCCATAATAAGAGCTTCATTCTTTGAAACTTTAATAACTTACTTACCGGCATGCTGCCTTTGCGTGCTTTTGTCACTGTGTGTGTGTGTGTGTGTGCCACTGTACTGTACGACGAGCAGAAGTTGGTAAAGTTTTTGCTCGCAGAGTGCGCACGACCGAGGAATAATAGTCAATAATCTTCTTAAAAACTGTGTGCGAACCTCCGAGTTGTGCGATCAAAGCAATATGCAGACACGACAAACAATGAAACAACTGTCGTATACGCACACACACACGCACGTACAGAGGCGCACGCTCGCACACCAACGATCACACAGAGACGCGCCCACGCGAACGTATGCGCAAACATTAATAAGCTAAAAAGTTTGTTGCGGACACATTATGCGATTATTACCGGGCCTATTTATTGGCCGACGCACGAAACAATGGCCATTCATTATGGGGAATCAAAGAGCGGCGCTTGTAAAATCCGGGGAAACAAAGGTTGCGCGAAATGCCGTATATACACAGGCAGACACGTTATATGAGTGAGATGTGCCCTCGAGACTCTTCCGCAGACGTCGGTTTCGGCGAGTCAACTCTCCACGTCAATTTATAGCTTCTCTAAATTGGCGCTGCCCTTTAAAGCTTAGAATAATATATATTCTATGCGAAGTTTTCACTACGTGAACGCACGCACACAGGCACAAGCTCATGTGTACCGGGTATTGCAGGCATCCGTCTACGCATTTCATTTGAGCGGCTAAGAAGTCTTCGGCGGGAGACGCAGATTCGCTCAGTGTGTGTGTGCGTGCACGTAGTGTGAGGAGTCAAAGTGCTCGGAGTACGGAGAACATGCACAAAGTGTAATTTATTGAAACTGCCGTTTTTCACGTTCGCTAATGCATTTTGTTTGACGTGCGTGTAAAGTGTACGGAGCGCTCCGCTTTTGTAAAGCTAATCAGTATGCACATTTTCAGGAGCGATTGTTTTCTTTCGCTACTCTGCAAAAATATTGTTACTTCAAACAGCGACGTCCTATTGTGCATTCTATTATTTTTTGTTGTTGTTGTTCTTTTTTGCGAGTGCATGGAAAATGGATGTCTTTATTTGTTTCCCCGCTGTAAATAGCAAAACGGAAATGTTATGCAAATTTTAAACTGTTTTGTGTTTTCTCTAAACAAGACGCAATATTTAAGTATTGAAAACCATTCACGATTGCGAATAAAATCGCTTTATTTAATTCGGCTTTTTGGTACTTCGGTTTTGTGGGAAACCGAAAAACTGAAAACTTGAATGTTTTCACATTGATGGGTTTCTTGAACGCTGTTCCCGATCGACTTTTCACGAAGCCAAACTTTTCCGCAGCACATGTAAATATTTCTATGAAGTTTACGCTCATGTTTCATACTTTTACCAGGCAAATATTTTCGTTTATTTTCCATAGAAACATCAAAACAGTCAACGCCGGATTTTTAATGTTGTAAGCAGAACACGAATTTAGCGCAACGAAAAAAAAGTGCCCTGAATATTGAAGTGCAAAGCCCACTTGATTTTTCCATTGCTCGCTCAGCGAAGCACGCAAACCGGGAACTAATTTATAGCGCACCGGTTAATGCAATTTGAACGTGTGCGAATGTCAAAAATTTCGTTCTCGCCAATAATTGCATTAACTTTTCCGCAGTTAATTGTTTCTTTTTTGTTTGATTTCAGAAATGGACTTTTGTTTGGCCGGAAATTCGAAGCGAAGACCATTTTCGGTGCGGTTAGTGCGGTTTCCGATTTCCGTAATCAAATTGCGTGTCGCAACGATATTTCCGATCAATTTATTTGCGCGATTTTAAGTTGCACGTTAGCTAACGTTAGTTAACAAAGTGCCGAATGTGACATCGAACACCGCGCGCGTTTATTAATAAATCGCGGCGCGCGGAAATAATAATCGTCATCGTGGCAAGAATGGAACGGACGCCCACGCCCAACAACGGCCCCATCGTCGCAAAGTCCATCAGTGGCGGTAAGTCGTTTATAATTGCTTTTATTACGCACACATTTGTCTGGTGTGTATTTATAAAACAGCCATTATTCGAAAGGCGGGCGGAAAAATGGCACCTTAAGTGCGAGAGTGCACTCGCAGAAAATGCGCAACATTTTTCATCCATTATTATATGCGTTCGCGCGTGCTTATAAATACATTTGCCTGATAAAGAAGCGGCGAAAGAAAGGAGGCGACGCGCGCGGTGAGCGAAATTCGTACGGTTTTTCCATTCGCAGAAAAACGCAATCGCAGCCAGCAGATTAAGCGCAAGAAAATTGTTGTGCCGACAAAAAGGACCCGTGCCTTTTCGCTCGCATTATAGTATATCTTGTGCCCTTTCATAGTCCACGCCACTTCTTTGCATTGTTATTATTTATATTATATCATCACAGTGTGCGCACATAATACTAATAGGCCGTTTTATATTTCTCCGCACGTTGAATGGACATTAAAAATGTTGGCTCATTTTTCGCAAGGCTCCCCGTCTCCCCGCATCCCTTCTATCTTGCTTCGTTCCATTGCCCGCACTGCATTTACTATCGATTGACAAAACGAATTTCGCCACAAAGATATTCTAAGAAATAGCTTTTCAAATGCTCGCGCTGTAGCAAATGGATCGCACGGAGGCACCTTTGTTTAAAAGACCGTCCGGTCGCCGTTTGGCGCATTTATTAATCAATGGCGACGGACGCGGGGCGAAAGTCGCAGAAGGGCGAACTTCCGTTCGCCGGGCACCCTCTTCTTCGTCGGAACGCGGCCAAACTGCTTTCGGCACGCGAATTAACACATCTGCTTTTCCACCCCACATGCACATATAATACACGCCGCCGCGCGAAATATTTATTTTTATGGACGAAGACGTTGTTAATTCGGTTGTTTTTCGTTTTGCGCGTTGCCTGTCTGCTGCCGCCGTGAATACGCTCGTTGCGCCCTAATAAATAAGCAAATGGAAGAAGAAAAAAAGGCGTAGTAAAAGTAAATGTTTCTTCAACAAATTATAGCCGTCTAATGAAGAATCATGAGATTGCGTAACATTTTTTTTTTATTCCGTCCGATTTTTTTTCTCTCGCGCGCACTCAGCTGGTTGTTTTTAAACTTTCAAATTGGTTTTTCCCTCGGCATGTTTTTTTTTATATAATTGATAAAGCTGTCAGTTTAACAGCAAATGCCTAATTTCGATTTGGAAATACTGTCTGAGCTTTCAAAAACACAAAGTTTTTTCGTTGAATTTCTTTGGTTCTTTTTTCCGGCTGGAAATTCTTTTCGACACCGCGTAAAGCTAAACGAAAATACACAAGTTTTCTAGTGTTCTCTAGTTTTCCGGCGAAATTGTTAATGTAAATACAAAGTATAATAGAAATGCTTATTACATTTCCATTGAAATCGTTTCTTTAAATTGAACCTGTATACGCAAGACATTCGCTCTTTTCTAAATCTTATTGTTCCCGTAACTCTAAATCTATAAAACTATATTTGTAAACTTAAATTATTTTAACATTTTGACTCTTTGTAACCAACCTATTGTTGAAATGACAATAAACTTATTTACTTGAAATTGCAAATTTCCCTATAACAACTATAACGCAATATAAACAAATTATTGAACCGTTTGAACAGTCCCCATCGTGCACCTACGGGTGGTAAATTGGATTGCCGTTCGGTATATGAATATTTAAAAAATGTATGAAGCTTTTAATTCGGCGCGAGTAATTTGGTCGCAGCGTGCGGCCGCCGTTCGTTCGAATCGGGCGCCCATCGAAATTCGTATCGGTCGTCGGTGTGGCGGCGCCGGTGCGACCGAGAACGCGAGAAATATGGCCGTAATTGGAGGTGCGGGGTGAATGCGTTTTGTCCTGACACATGTTAAACATATTTTCGCCCACGGGAATGTTTACGGTCCGTTTACAAAAGTATATGCTGGTGTGTACGTTTAGTGCGGCATATTATACACGGGCCGAGAATAAGTTTTATTAGGTTGGTACACTTTAAATGTAATTACCAGACGTTTATTTATAACTCGGCCAAGTTAAATTGCTCGACCGCAACCCGAAAAGGTCCATCTTAGCGCGACCTCCAAGTCGGCGCAATTATTTTCCATGTCGCAAGTTTTAAGAGGAATCGGACGCGACTCGTACGAAACCACTTTGGCCCGTTTAGCCATCGTTTATGGACTTGCCAGCGACGGCAAAAACTGCCGCCGCTTTTTACATACGCAGAAACTCGAGCACTTTCGCATCGTTGTACTCCAAGTGGAAAAGCTCTATTTAAATAAGTAAGTGCAATGATGTGTTCGGTTGTTGTTTTTCTTCCGTACCGGATATGTCGTGTACGGCTTTGAAAAAAAAAAAACAAGAACAAAAGAAAAACGCGACAGAGAACAAGGATGAAGAGGCGTACATCGAATGAACTTGACTTTTCTTTTCTGGGCGAATCCACAGGCCACATATTTTCATCGCAATTATTTCGAAAGGAGGCTTCAGTGTTCTCCCCTACATTGTGACTTCTCTGCGGATTCTGTTCATTTTCTTTACGCTCTTAAACAATGGAGCGTTTCTGAAAGGCTCCACTAGTTTTTCGTTGCATGAGCAGTTCCGCTCTTGTTACTCGCTTTGCGATTCTTGGAGCGTTCCATGGCTTTTCACATATGTAAATTCCAAAAAAAGTAACAATTTTGGAGTAGTTTTTTTAGTAGTACTGCGGGGTTTTAAACAATACAACCGCGATGGCTTCGAGAAAAAGCAATATCGTTACACATCTTTAAAGCTTCATCACTTTACCTCTTCACCACATAAATTTCACTTAAAAAAGATCAATGTTAATTATATATTTTGATAAGAGCCATTAGCCATTAGCTTTGCCACAGAGCTTAATGCCTTTTAAACATTTGTTATTGGCACATAAAATGTAGCCAGATCAAACAACGTAATCGGCGATAAAATCTAATATCGGTCATTCGGAGCGAAACAAAAAAGCCGGTTTTTTTTTTCCGGGCCCTCGGAAAACGCTAATGTTTATTCTGTATAGTTACACTTGTGGAAAAATAGTAATAAAATTTAGTTGCGGTCAGTGTAATTACGCAGTCGTAAAAGTGCACGATAATTAAACAGGGGCAAATAATTAAGTGCGAAAGTAGGTCTGTGCGAGAACGAATCGCAACAAAAATGCATCGGGCGAAGGGCGGCAGTGGCGCGCGTTTCGTTCGCGCTTCGTTCGCGTCGCTGGGAAAAAGTGAGTGGGTCCCTTACGTGTACTTCGAGCCCTTATTATTACCACCTACACATAGAACGTGCGAGCGTGGACTTTGAAATAAAATTAAATGTTGTTGGAAGGAAAGGGAGGAAGGAAGGAGGGACGCGCGAATGTGCTCCGAAAGCGCGCAGACTTCATATATTAGAAAATGCAAAATTTACGAAGTGCCAGTTTCCTGCAGCAGCAGCAGCAGCTTCACAAAAGGAAAACCACCTGAAGCTGTTCAGACGTGCGACTCTGATCGTGTACTTACAGACTGCCACTGTCTTCCACTTTGTTGTTTCTCGTCTTTCCACTTTCTCGTATATTCTAATTTGTCATACGCGATTCGAGAAAACGCTGCGCGAATGAGTACGCGGCGACGACGAAAAACCGAATTAATTATGCTGCGTACTACTAATTGCATTGCTTCGTCTTAAAGTCGACAGCACTGGCTGGCTTATTTTGTTTTCGCGAAATTTCCTTCGCATTTTCAGCTCTTCTAGGATTGAATTTTTGCATTTTATCGCGACAGATTTGGATATAAAAACAGATCTAGTTCTTTCAATTGGAAAAGGGAGACAATATTTTTCCGAACGTTCTCTATAGCGACAAGATAGCAATATCAATTTTATATATACGTTATATACCTACTGGGGGAGAACATCCCGTCTATACTTTTGTAGCGAGAACCTCGCTCCGATGTAAATTTGTATTTTTATTTGCTGAAGAAAAAAAAATTAGAAAAATTGTGTTCTCCTTCCAGAAAAGAAAAGAAACATTTGATAAAAATTTGCAAGAAGAATGAATTTTTTTTATCTAACATATAAAATATAGCACGATATGAGCCGAAAATTCAATTGCGACATGTAAAATTCAATAAATCGTCTGCTAATTTAAGACGAAGCTTAATGAAAGTTTTGATTATTGATACCGAGACACACGTAGGCACGGTTTATGTTACGAAATTTATCGTTTCTTTTTTATGTGACAAAGTTCGCCGAGAAGATATTCGAATGTAACGTATTTTATGTCGCTGCAATCTAATATTAGACATTGCTATGTCAGACTAGAAGTTAGCGAAACTGACAAAAACATAAATAACATTCACAAAGTCGTAGCTCAGAATGAGTTCTAAATAGACCCTCAACAGAACACAATAACTCTTTCGGCTTATAAGTACATTACACGTATCTGCAGCAGCAGCGGCAGCAGCAGACTCGAACTTCGCTCAATCTAATTGCTAATTAAGTAATTTTTATAAGCGCCTGCGGACCCATTTAATTCGGAGCGCGCGTATGTAGTTGCTTACAGTAGTTCGCACTTCCACTCGTCGAAAAGTTCATTTGTATTCATAAGTTTCTTGTGGCGAGAAAGTAACTATCGTTTGCATACATAGTAATAAAGCTTAACTGCTTATATTAAAATTATAATCTGGAATCTCGGCGGAAGCCCTTCGTTTAGTGATCAAATGTACCTTGGCTCATGTGTAACACACGGTCGTTTTAAAATTATTTAAAGCCGCACGGAGGGCGCGCACCGAGGAGCTCCCGCACGATTCATCCGATCATAGTGAATATTTTACAAGTTACTTTTCGCGCCCCCCTTTCGCAACGACTTAGTTGCTGTACAGGGCGTCGTCAGAATTCCCACAGGGAATTTCCCAAACCGATGATGGATTTTACTTAAAAAGGTACCTGGAGATTTATTCGTTATGATTTAATGCCCATTCAATTATATAAAAATGTTTGAATTTTTAGTTCGATCTAAATGCAAACACATTTTGGGTTTTGAAATGTTTTCATTAAAATCTAAATGAGAAGCAGTAGTTTCGGCATACCCTGTGCATTAAGTACACTTGCAGTTCGCATAGTATGCGACCGCTTGAGAATTGTTTTTACACAATGAACAACTACGTACCGAGTGCTGCTGCATTCTATGAAATGTTTAATAAATAATTATGAGCGGCACGTGTTTCGTACCCCAGAGAAATAAATAGTTGCTCGTACAAGCAATTCAACGCAAGAATATTCTATTTACATGCTCCGGCATTTCGATAATGAATAGGTGGCCGTTGTAGCGCACCAGCAATACGGTTCAGGTTCAGCGCTGTGCAGAACAGTGCAGAACAGTGCAGCGCAGCGCCGCACTTCTTGAATGCACAATAATAAAGGTGTTGACGGTACCGCATAAGGGCCCCCTAACAAGCTGTTGTGCTCGGCGAGCTGCTAGCGGCGAATTTAATTGTCAGCGCGCGAATATTGTGCGGAACACAGCGAGCGGTCCCAATTAGCGACGTTAATTTGCAATAAGCAAACGGGCAGAGCAGCGGTGCAACGTGTATTTGCATTCATCTATGTCTGCGGATTACCGCCCGTTCGTTGTTCGCCGACGAGATGTCCGGCCGTGGCCATAGGTCAGATAATATGGTGTTGAATCCATCACGCGCGCTATCAGCGACCCATCATTATTCTTGTCTAGGAAAACATTGATTTTGCGTTACATGTTTGCGAATAATTTATTGGTTCGGGAAGTTATCCGCGTTATGATGCACCAGATGCATCTACATTGGCAAGTGCGATAGCAAAAGTTCGTCATGTCGCATGGATAACGTGAAGAGACGAACGACGCGACAATTCCGCATTCCGTTTTTCGTCTGTTTGCTTCTTTTTTTCCGTTGCCGAAGAGCTTTCTGCTTTCGATTTACCACATTCGATTGTTATCTACGTACTTTTGCTTCCCATTGCGAGCGCGTAATTTTTCTCCCGTCGACGCCCCCATTCGATTCCGCACTTTAAGGAAGAACAAAGCCTCTTCACATGCAATCATCGTAAAGAAACGAAAAAGATAAGTCCTGTTGTAAGGGAAGGTAAAATATTTCGAGGCTCGAAAGCCGCCTCCGCTGCTACGCTGGCCGGCGCCACATTAAAGAGTTTTCGCCAGTGCGACCCCTTTAACATTAGCCTCCTTTAAGGGTAACCTATGGCCTAACACTAGACGGTGGTCCGTAACCTAGACGCCCGCACCTCGAGCGAAAAAAAAGCCATTAAATAAAAAACGACCGGGCGTATTAGAATTGTCCGCGGAATTTTCGATTACTCGACTTGTATGCGAATGCCGGGGTAATGCATTTTGCAAACGAGTATGGTACGTACATGCGACAGGCGTCGAAGCAATCCTAGCTGAGATAACGCTGGGGACACTATGGAGTTGTAGCTATTCCTCCGGGAGGAACTAAGAAAAGCCCTATATGATTTAAGGGAGGCTGACGCGGACCGAAATATATTTTTTTTATTGGCGCAGAACCTAAAGTTTAGTTTACATGGTTGATCCGGCCAACGGAGAATATAAGTAATCACGACCATAAAACTAGTATTACTTTGTATCTATAGAAATCCTATTGGGATGTCTCTTGAAACTGAGTTAGATTTCGCACTGCATAGGCCACCGTAAGGCTCGAAAATGCATAAAAAAACGCAGCTTTCCAATTGATTAAGTATTATCAATTACATTACCTGCCTTCTGTTTGTACAATGGAGTGGGTGTTTCAACGCATCAATTTTTACGTCTCTTCTTTGTATAGGGTAATCAAAGAAGTTTTATATTATTACTTTTAATTGAATTACTTTTTTTTTTATTAGCTTCAGTGCTTTTTACGTGTTAGCTGTTCGATATATTATAATTTGTTATTTTTATACAGCATTTCGAATCACCCTGTGCAGTTCGTGGTATATGCGCAATAAATGTATTACCATATATTATGTATACAACCATTGTGTATATTTTCGTATACACGTCAAGGTGTTTGTGTGTGTGTGTGTGTGTGTGTGTGGAATGTGAATACGCAAAGGCGAGCTCGGTTTTTTAAGTGCACTTTCAAGGCGAGCTACTAAAAAGCTATTTATACAAGTAGAAAAAACAAATAGATTGTTTTATTTAAGTTATAGAAGTTATCCAATTAGGAAGGCTCGAATGTTTTTAGCGCGGCGTCCTCGTTACGTTCTTCTTAGCTTTTTTAAAAGGGAAATTATAACTGCGCACAAAGTCGCGTCATGAGTACTGCCATTGTGGGTGGTACTGCACCAAAAAGATTTCGTTCGATTGATTCGAATAAAATGTATTGGTACGATTGCAGGAACCCTAGGGACCGACTATCGTTCGTTGCACGCACCTTATTAGCCATGTGAAATCGATTCAATAATAAAACATTATCGATTTGTCTTTGCATACACTCCGGGGGTACCGCTCGACATAAATATACCGTCTCCATGTCTTTGTTTTTTTTTCTCTTTCGGTTGTTTCGTAAAGAGCCGCTTTTCGTTTCGAACGGCCCGGCACGTTCCTTTTGCGGTCGGGACCTCGATGGGTTTTCACCTTAATTGGGGTCGTTTCGGGCGTCAATTTGTGAATATTTGTCAGCGTTGTCTCCTTTAATCCCTTGAAACCGCTCACTGACCAATTTAATGCAACACGCTTTATCAACTTGTTTGAAATACCCGCTCTCGAATGGAGACGGAAGCGAAATGGCTCTTCACTTCGATAAAAGCTTCGGCGGTAACAAATCTTTCAACTTAGCTTTGCGCTATACAGGGCATTAAAAATCGACGTGTTCAGTTTACATTTGTTCCTTTAAAATTCCAAGTTTTCGCGTTGTTTGCTTTGCGCGGCAGAAATCCGTCAAAGGAAATACATTTATTTACTGCGGCGTCATTAATTCGGGATTTAGGAACATCTATATACGAGGGCTGGTATTTAGTTGCACTGAAAGGGGCTCCCGTAGCAACAAAGTAATCCAGGTATAATTAGGTGCCCTGCATTCGATTTATTCATTAGCTGCCATTAGAGCATTCGCAATGCTTTAGAGCTTTAGACTTTGCATCTTTGCTACATACAGTGCGAAGAGGAAAAGCTATCCGTAAAGGTCAGCGCGCAGCGAAACTTTTATATTTTTTGATCAAACAGAATGCTAACAAAGTTCTTTCCGAAGCACACGTCTAGGGTAGCTAATCTTGTTATCTGTGCAAGATGTTTCGCAAATTTAAGAATGCCAGCTATAAGGTGGCGAGAGCATGTAGTTAGCAGTGAAGCAGCGGTAGCAGCAGCATAGCGGCGGTAATACAACCTAGGGCATTGTGCAGCCACTGCTCTTCCCGTCTCTTTCCCGGCTGCCCTAACAACAAAAGTCTTGGAGAAGAATGACTGCTGCCGCTGGTGATCTCATCGGACAACGAGCGCATTGCACACAATACGGTGCATGCACCTCAGGCGCCCTTATCTGCAATTAGCCTACATTGTCCGATACCATACTCAAAGCCACTTATCTGTCTGCATGCAGCTACTGCTGGAACCATTCGCGAGTCGAAAGGCATCATCAGGGAGAGCTTTCTGCGTGCGTGCGTCCGTGTATCTCTGCATGTCTCTGTGCTTCTCTGTGCGTTTCGCGCTCCTCCATGCATACGCGCGAAAAATTCGCCGTGGTTAAAGCAAAATAGCGCTGAAATTGCGCGAAAAGAGAAACCCATCGATCCCGCGCGCCAGCTCTCGCTCCTCCGATTCCCCTCTCACTGCTCATTCATCTGGCACCATTGAATTTAATTAGTTTCGGCCGCAAGTTAAAAATACTGTATTTATAAC
>JASKGO010006703.1:0-14390 GCA_030556065.1 Holobus sp. GC000080 | reverse complement strand
CATAAACATTTTTTGATAACTTATTAATCAATGTGCTGCAATCAATTTTTGATTTCTCATAATTCAATGACTATATTAAATACAACACAATGCATTAATATTAAACCATCGTGATTGTTTATTAGTAAAGATTAAGTAATAAATACTGAAATTGTTGGACCCATGTATTGATTAATAAAAATACAATTATTTTTCTCAGTGTATAAATTGGATTACAACCCCCGATACACTGATAATAATAGTAACGATCATCATCATATATTCCTATCTACAGCTACATAACTTTAGTTTGTTTATAAGGGAAGAAAGACGTCGCGGATGACGCATTATCCTCAATCATAGTTCACTTCTGCTTTATATGCTTGCGTTTCTTTTCCGCACCATTTCACCCCCGGCTGATTTCGTAATATCTAGCACGCATGAAATATGTGCTAGACTAGAAAGTTTTCACCCGGCGAAACTTTGTTACAAACATTCACATACTAATTAATTTACTTTTTAAATGAGAGCTTGCGAAAACCATTTTGTTTCATTAAGAATGGATAAAATGGAAAATTAAGGAAAAAAAAAAAAAAACGAGTTTAATTTGCTGTAGATATTACGAATGGATACTTTTAATCAAATTAAATATCAATTTCGTTCAAACAAAACTTAATTCACATGTCAGTGTCAGCGGATTGTCATTAGAATAATATTATTAGTTGGCAAAAGGTGAAGAGAGTTGCGGTGGACAAAAAGAGCAGGCAGACGTAGAAAGGCAGACGAGTAAAGAAGGCATTGTGTGTCCATTCTGATGGGCTATTACATTATTGTATTGCTTATTATGTTTACATAGTAACGGGGCTATATATACATATAGATATGTACAGAATGACACGTCATGTAAAATACCGACCAATATACACATGAAGAAGGAGAAGAAGAAAAGAGTATATTATTAAAGGACTATTATTATCGCAACAATGGCCCGTCGTCGTTGTGCATATGTGACCGCCTCGAGAGCCGATGAAGATGATGATGACGATGATGATGGTGTAAAGTGGCAACCCTTAACAAGATCTCCAAAAAACCTTAATAAGTATCATTATATTATTACAAACTTCTCACTTATACAGGGTGCCTCCTTTTTTCAACTGTTCCAATGATATCACAAGGTTTTACACAATCGCAGTATTCCTAAAGCGAACATGTAAGGAAATTTTGGCTAGAGGTTTCTTTTTTTAAGCAGCCATGGCCTTTTGTTCTAAGATTGATCATAAAATAAATCTATTTTGTTAAAAAAATAATAGTTAGAATTTTTTTTTATGAGTGGTCGCTAAGATTTAATTACTAAAAACAAATTTCCCACATTTGTATCGATGTTTCGGCTCTTGGTACCGTTTGCTAATTTTGTTATCGCGTCAATGATTAGACTCTTTGGGGGAGATATTCAACAAAGTTATTAACTTTTAAATAAATTTATAACAATGCGAACAATCTCTATGAACAAAACTTCATGATGTTTATCACTCTATATTCTATTTTCAATGAAAAGTATGAAAACTAACTAAAAGTAAGAAAAATGTAGGTCACGGAGATAAACTGATAACAGATTCAATTTGGATTTTTTTGTCCTCTTTTCAAAATTTGATAAAAATTTTGCTACAAATCGATTGTTCTAATATTGAAAAAATTTAAAGGAAATTAAGTAAAGTTTTTATTGTGTTAATTACTTTTTTCATTTTTATTTCAAAGGTGTTTAATGATTATTCCCCTTTAACAAATAATTAAAAATTCACCCTGTATACTGACTGTATGTGGACTCAATTGAATCTGATGGGCAATTGAAAAACCCCCACGTTCAAAAGAGGCAGGTAAAGGTTCAAAAAGACAGAAGAAAATCGAAAGAATAAAAATATAGCCAATCATCATGACTTTCATTCAATGAATTCAATATTCAAATTTCAGATAATTTAATAATTTAATCACATGTTCAGCAAATTATTTTTTACAATTATATTATTTTGCATTAGTAGCAATTATTATTATAGTAATTCATCATATAAAACAGATTCGCTTTGGAGCAAAATTTCATCAACCCCCAAATTCAAACCCCAAGTGTTAGCTTACTAATTGTTATGGGAAAGTTACGGTTTTTCCTGGTTGTGCTTGTGAAACATAATATCGCAAGTTTCTATTAGGGTATCCGTCAAAATTATATACAGGACAACCAAATAATTTCCCTTAATTAAACAAATATAATCATTTATATTAAAAAAACTATTTAAAAATCCAAAAATTTGGTTTATTATAATTAAAAGATTAACTAAAAAAGAAAAATTAAAAGCAAGGAAATATAGAGGGAATTTTTGGGAAAACACCCTGTACGTGGGAAGTAAACAGAAACGTATAAATTACAAATTGCATAAGTGCTTCTATTAACAAATGGATTTCGAGGTTTCGGTTACAAGAAACTGGAAATGTATCAGCGAATGAATCGTAGTCGAACAATAAAGTTCAATTTCGAGATTGACCCGCCGCATTCGCACAGAAAATCTAAAGGTTTTTTTCTTGTTTCTTTTTTTTTTATATAGATACGTCTACATAGACCGAGACGATTGACATCGTTTTATTTTCTGTATATGTTAGTTGTCATTGTTGTGTTGGTATCGGAAGAAGAACTCTTGTAGGGCCCTCAAGAAGTGGTCTTCCAAGTGCACAATGGTCTCACGATGTCAGCACTCATACTATTGTATTCATCATATTCAAGTATTTTTATGTATTACTAAATTTAATAGATCTTTCATTAATTCCTCTTTCTTTTATAATAAATAATAAAAATAGTAATAAAAAATTCCAATTTTTTTGCTATTACTTGATTATTTCTAAAAAATATATATATTTTTTATTTGTTTAATGAGCAAATCGTTTATTAGAAATTCTGAAGAGGATTTCAGTTGAATGTAAGAACTGGGCATTCAGTAAGTCGTCGCATGCATAGTGTACACTACATATAGAATATCGAGCGAAGGACGTTCGCATAGTGGACGCCCTTATTAAGCGGATGAAAGGACGAAAACTAGGGTCCTCTCTAGCAATTCTCGCTTAAAGGACTGATCTATAATATAATGTGGGGATTAGTCGCTGGCTGGTGGAATAGCAATTACCCATTATGTCAGGAATTAGTCAATTAAGAGTGGTCCGCACCCTTCTGCTGCTGCGAGCCTCGAATTCCTGCACGATGACTATATAGTGCCTTATGCCAGTGGTAACCGCTCCCAAACGGGGTGCACTTCATGTACGTCGTACGACGTACCCGTACGTATGTACATCATACTACTAAGCTCACTTTATATACCTTTAAATTATAGGTATTTGCCATGAGTACATAATTCGGAAAGCCGAATACTCATTCGGGTGCTTTTATTATTAAACTTTTAATGAGCGGTAAATTAATTTCAGCAATTGGGGTGCTAAGACGGATGCTCAGAATTTTCATGTTAAATTGCTACGTATCCCCAAAATGATTTTGTAATGACATTCTTCGCATTGGGAGAGATCAAATAAAAGATTCTTAGCAGTATAAATTAATACTTGTGTTACTGCAAACTTAGAAATGATTAAAACCGGAAATTAATTATAGCTTGAAAAATATAGATAATTAGCTAGTTACGAAAAAGATTATGAAAGAAATATTTTTCAATTTTTATTTTAAACAAAATATGGCTCCGTTATAGTTATAAATATTATTTAGGGTTTTGAGATTTCATCATTTGGAGTAAAAAAAGATAACAATTAATAATTTAATTCTTTCGCCAATCGTATTTTGAAGCTACAATTGGAAATTCGTCAAATAGTGCTCAACTTGACTTAATTCCCGTTAAAATAGGTAACACATTATTTAACTTTTTTAAACTGAACAACCTTTTCATTTTTTATGTTGCAAAAAGAAATTGAAACAGAACAGAATTGAAATAAAGATAGTTTAATGCTTTTTCTACTCTTTATATGGTTTTCGGATAGTCTCTTCTTTTTTAATTTCCAAAATATTGTGGGTTCACATAAACTAATTCATATCGATTATTTCGTGTAAAAAAAATATTTCAATATTTAAATAATAAATAAATGGTTAATTTATAATAAAATAATATCGTAACAGTTTGATAAAATTAAGAAGTTTTATTTGAAATAATAACCGGAAACGAAATGACTTCTGTGGTGAATTTAGAATTTGACTACAAATGCGATTAGAAAAAGACCCGAATTTTACAGTTTTCAAAAAACCATTGATGTAACTTTAAAATCAAATATCCCGGAGTAAGAAATTTGTTCCATGTCCAAAATAAATTAATATAATAAAAGACGGTTTAAAACCGACATTAATACTTTATAGTAGCAAAAATAAGTAAAAGAACAATTCAAAATATATATTTTTGCAAACTAGTGTACGACCTATCATTAAAATTAAAAGTTTTCCCACCCATCCTACAATACAGCAACTAATTAAACTCTTTTATAAATTTAACAACTATAATTATTATAAATCAACCCCTATCATTATTTTTATATATTTAAAATAGAGTAACAAGAAAAGGGAATAGAAACCCATGCAGAGAATAAAAAACAAAAATGTAGCCATAAATAATTAATATTCACATTAGAGAGCAAACTAACGAAATCAATGCGCGTGGTGTGCGTGCCCTTATGGGAATCCGCCTCATTTGTATTGTGCGGCACGTGCAGACACCCACAGAGAGACACGTAGCCGGAAAACGACACGAAACAAAAAATTGATGCGCCCCCGAAGAAATGAATAATCGGAAAACGGGTTGTTTTGCCCTTTCAGCAATGCGGCTGAAAGCCTACTGTAGCTTGTGCGAATGTCAAGGGTGAACTCTACCAGTTACAAATAACCACCGTAAGAGTAATGGGCAATTTTATTCTTTTTTTTTTATTCAGTAAAAAAAAGCTGAAAATTTTCAGTTTAAAGCAAATAATCTTTTATTTCTTTATACAACACAAAAAAAAAACAATTAAATTTCGTAAAAATTGAAAAAACTTTGAGAATTTCATGCATATAAATATTTTATATACAAGTGTTGAAGGGAAAGCACATAGTGATGTGCATGTATGCAAATCAACTGTAGAAAGATGGAGGAGAACACACAGCACCAGTATTCATCAACTCTCTCTCTTTCTTTGCATATGATGGCGATGTGTTGTGCCCCAAGTCCTTTACTGAAGAGTGAAGTCTATATACTACTTATAAGAGAGTATGTAAGAGAGGATTAATGGGACCCTATCCGTCATTCTTTGGTGCGTCAATTGAATAACGAGAGATTAACATTCCTTAATTTTCATTTTCTTATTTTTAATTTGCATTTGAGTGAGAGCGCCGCGTCGAGGACTGCGAGCAGCACTCAGGGCTGCTGCTGCAGCTTCTGTTGGGGATCATTGTGAAATTCCTGCATTTCATTTATAAATATTAATTAAAGTTTGCCGCCAGGGCCGAGCCGCCGCCGCCGCCGCCACCGCCACCACTCGCTCTTCATACATCAGTACATAGCGGGTACGTGAAAATATTTGCAAAGCAATTTTATTTTTAACCAACCTATTTAAAAGCTTCAATAATTCAATTGAAAAATTTAATTTATTAATTTTATTTCAATTAATTTCGCTCAATTTGTTTTAATTTCGTTTTGTTTTTCGCTTTGCTCTTTTAAATTGCCATAAATTTGCGGAAAATTAATTCATTTTCTAAAAGAAAAATTGTTTTTGTTTATTTGTTAAAATTTAATAGGCTCACGTATTTTTAGTTAGGAATTCTCAAAATATTATTTTAATTTTTCATTATTTTATCTAAACCTTATTTCTTTACTAGTGATTGGGCCAAACCATTATCAATGATTTTTACATTGAACTTGAACTGTACAATTAAGTATTACTTCTTCTGTAGAAAGTTGCTAACTAATGTCAATACAAATTACTTAAACATTACTTTAGTTATTTTACTGAATATTTTTCTTCTTAATTTCCACTTCATTAAATTAAAACATCTACTGCTGTTTCTATTTCTTTATTTTTAATTTTGAAGCGAAATGAAATTGATATAAGCAATTTAAAAATACTTGAAAATGGTCCCCAAATTCCTTTTCTTTTTAATCATTGTAAATGGGTGTCTCTCAATTTTGTATTTAATTTATTTCTCATTTTTCATCTCTCAACTGTCCATTTATTAAACTAATGTGTATTGTGCATCATCGCTCATTAATTTATTTTTTAAAGTAAATATGTTTTTTTTTAATAATTTGTACGACCCAAAGCTGTAATGTCTTTACTAAAAAATGACAAGTTTAAAATTTCCATTATTAATTTTTTATTTAATTACGGATTTAAATCAATAAAATAATTAAGTTTATTCACCCATCAACCATTTCTTATCTTTCATTCTGTTCGTGTTTTTAACATATATTATATAAATTATTTTTCCCCTCAATTTTTAAATTCGATCACTCTTAATTTATAAAAAATGACTACCAAATCTTTATATATATTATATAGATTTGAATAAAGTCTAAAAATTCAACTTTTATTTTTGAAACTGTATCCTACAAAAAACAATTTGGCGGAGTCTAATTTGCAAATTACCTAAATAAATAACAAAAAGAAAGAAACATTGAATTTGTTTTGGAGTTCTAGTAGAGTGGGAAACTATTGCATTTGCAAGTAACTTCAACATGAAGCGCGCACAAAACATGAAGTACCGAGTAGATATAGTAAAAACAGTGGTAAACACTTTGTAGTCGGGTGGCTGTGTATGTAGCAATAAGGGTGCAAAATGTGTCTTGTCGCGCTCTCTTCTGCAAATGTGAGCCTTTGCAACAAGGGGAGAAATATATGTGTTTAGTGTGTGTTTTGGGGTTTGTGCCCTTAGGGGACACTGGAGCTAGTCATTAGGGCATTACACCGAAATTAATTTACAAGTGTTACACCAGTTGTTACTTAATGAATAAACTTTACCTACACGCGCGATGATTTATATTATACACAGATACACATACTGTGCATGAAGCTGCAAACACAAGCAAAGGGTATGTTAAACGTTTAATTTAATCAAGCAATAAACGGAAATGTTTTCAATAAAAATTATATTTGACTCACATTCAGATTCATTATAATATTCGAGTCAACATTTGATATCTACATATTTGTTGATAATACATTTATCAATCACTAAATGGGAAACTCTTATTATGCATAATTACACTTTTGTTATATTTGGTAATTAGTAATTACTTAATTATTATATTCAGAAAAAATATTAAATTAAGTTTTGGCAATTTTTAGAGATGCTTCTCAAGAAAAAACGAACATTTGTGTTTGTGAACAGTGTGAGAAAATAAGGGGGTTGCTGGCAGGACGAGTCCTTCGGGATTCTCTCGTAGCTATCAAATGAATGCTAATGGTGGTAAATACACTAGTAAAGTATTATGTTTACTTTCGCACCGTTTTTATTTGCAAGCGCATCCCAGGAGACTTACGTCGCCCGACTAATGGTGCGATAAAAAATGCGCTTTCGCATTTGGCCGATCAATCAACACATTATTCAATTAAACGCGAGTGGCAATACTTGCTTGTATTTGCTTTTTATCTCAAATCAATTTAGATTTCCTAAACAAATTATTTTTTTCTTTGTAACTTTTCATTGATTTCGTCTTTTTTTTTGTAACCGTTTGAGAAACAAATTAAAAGTGTTTGCCTGATGGCTTCCAGGGATAATTTTTAAAAGAAAGTCGCAATAAATTAAAAACCCTTTTCGAATCACAAGAGAATTAAAAAAATTGATTCAGTACCTAAAATCAATTCATATTGCAATAAAATAATAATAAAATTATTTTTTTAGCAATCAATTTTGAAATACAAAGATTTAAAAGAAAAGTTCTATACAGCTTTTTGCAAATAAATTTCCAAGCTTAATACGACGGCGGCGGATAAATAAATGAAAAAATAAAAAAACAGAGGGAAAAACTAAATAATTCAGTACTTTTTTCCAATTATCCGCATTTCACACGCATATTTTCTATACTATAGTCGTACTTCGTATACGATGAACAATATACGTGAAGCAAGCGAGGGCCGAAATTCCTGTCGGCAAATAAATAAAGGGCCGGTCGCAAACACGCGAAATAATTGACTAATACCGTAATACTTCACTTCAGCCCTTAGATTAACTGGTCCGCATCTATCCGTCCATGCTCAATAGACCATGGGTTTTCTATGGCTGCGCGTGGTGAACGTAAGTGGTCAACTGTAGGGGTTACTAGTCATATAGCGTTAGGAATGTGCCCGTCGTACTCGTCGTATATAACGACGCACACGACTAAAGGGTTCACTTCGACGATCATTCCTATATTATGCATTGCACACACACACACACACGCGCGTACCTAATGTGTGTAGGTGGATGCATGGGACATAGAAGAAAGTGCGCCAGTAATTTCGAGACCGATAAGCCGATCAGAGACTGTCAATTGACCGAACTATACAACCCCGGCCGCCGTAATCCTTATTTCTCTTCGATCGTTCTAAATTAGACCCACACTAACATTGAATATCTAATTAAAATTATTTAATTTATTATATTTTTAATTAGATATTTTTTTATTTTATGATTTTGTTTTTGTTGTTGTATATTAGATATGTTTCTTAATTCCTAAAATATCCCGGGATACTGAAAATTGTCAGTTTTTAAATAACTTATTTTATAAGAATGGTTTAAGATATGGATCTAAATATTTTTTAAAATATAATCTTCATAATTTTTGAGATCAACTTATATTGGAAGACAAAGAAATGTGGTTTCATCTGTTACTAACCAATTTCACGTTTAAAATTAATTGACGCAATTTTTAATCGCAATTTTTAAGTTCAATCGGATATGACATTAACTTTTGAACTTTAGGTTTAGAGTACCAATAGAATATGTTTTAAAGACGTTTATAGATTGAATAATATTTCAAGTATTTTATAAAATCGTTAAAAGTTTTTAAAAGTTAAAATTGGTTTTATTAAAGCGTTGTCCACAGCTTGTTCCGTAGGATGCAAAGATGCATGAGGGTTGCTGATGCAGTACAATTATAAAACTGCAACTAACGTTGCTTGTTATTTTCTTCTTTTTTTTTTAATTTATTTTTTATTATTACTTTGCATTAAGTATGTAAAAAGAAAACGTTACATTTGACGCTTATTCAAAAAGCTTTTAATTTCGACAAAAAAAAATTGAAAAAAGTTTGATTTCTAATTTATCTACACACAAAAAACTATAGTGTTTTGCCAAAAACCTATTAAAAAAGCCCCATTATCATATACCAAACAAGAAACCGTAACGTAAGCAAAAAAAGCAAATCATACATACACGAAAAAACCCATTCCAGTTTGATAGAAACACACAGTAGGTATGTAGTGAAATATTGTTCAGCCGAAATTAAACAATTAATTTTGTTTGTGTACATGATAAAGAGCAGTCTTTTCTCCGATGCGATGCTGCGCCCATTCAGACGCCTCCTCCATGCACGCTGCGCTCTATTGTAGGTGACAATTTTTTCCGCTCCTCCGAGCACACGCAGCGATTCAATAAATTGACAAACGAAATTGCGAGTGGCAGATCAATTTGGGACACTTTATACTAACACACCTACACACACGACTCGTACATGTTCGCACATACATGCATACAAGTATAGACATACTGTAGTCCAGGAAAAGCGGCACGGCTTTAGCAAAAGTTGCTCGATGCACTTGTGTGTCGATTTAGCCGCCACCGAAGCCCGGAAAATCCAATAAATGCGCCCTTTTAAAAGCATCCCCACGCAGAATAGTGAAGTTGCCAGAGATTCGGGAGCGCGCCCGAAAAAACAGCAGCGGAAAAAACAACTACTGCGAAACATATTTTCAAATACAGAGACGTCTATAGCTTCAACGCTTAAATGTTCGTATGCGCGTGGGTTTTGTATGTGTGTGTGTGTGTGTTTTGCGCTTGGCGGTGCGTTCTTCGGGCTCGTTGTTCTTCTAGTTAAGTGCTCGAGTTACACATCATTAGGAGCGAATCTATATAGCTCACAGAGAGCTAAACAAGTACTGAATGTCAGCCGTGAAATATATGGAGGCAAAGAATGAACGAAAGAGCAACAGAGACGACAAAAACGCTCAAATATACGCCGCCAAGCGAGAGAGGCAAAGCGAGACGACGAGATATGGAGTGAAGGAAAAGTTTTAGCTGAAGAAGACTATTAGCAGTGGAGATAATTACTTCGTTAGTAAAATTCTTGCCAACTACCGTGCACGAGACCTATCTTTCTGACTTTAATTTAATTAAGACGAGGTAAAATGCTAAATTTCCAGTTCAGTATTCGCCTTCGACGAATAAGTCGCGCGCGCTGTAGCTGTAGCTATTTTAGAGGGGTTGCCGCTGCTTTTTCACTAAATGATCATCATCATAATGATCGTGCAATCGTGATGGAAAATCGTTAGCGGTCCACAGCACGTTATTATTCCCCCTAATCAGTTTGTTTTTGTAAGAACTTAATGAACTTTTCCGAAGCAGCTTGGACATTTTTCAATTCCTTGGCAGAATTTCTTTAAGTAATAAATAATACATTTTTAGATTCGATAAATATTTTTTTAGTAACACAACCGAAATTTTGAAAAAAACATTTTTGTCCAAATATATGAATATTTATTAAATGAAATAATTTAATATTTATCGATTTCATTTTCAAAAATTAGGCAATATAATATTCAATAAAAATATACTAATAGTAAAATCATTCAAAGGTTTTGAAATATTTTTCAAACTCCATACAAAAGTTATTGGGCCATTAAGTAATTATTTATAATAAAATTGAAAAAATTCAATAAGGTTTTTTAATTAAATATCATTTAAACTAAATTAATTATTATAAAAAACAAGATATAACATAACATGAATAGTGGGGTCTAATAGGCAATTGAGCCGGGGAGCCAATTAAGGGCTGCTGCGAGTATCCTGTAAGGACAAACAGCGCGGCCATTATGGGGCGTCGCGTCTAGAGCCAATCAGATATGACGCAGAAGCGACGCCAATCGGCGTCCAACTGCAGCACCATCAACAACAACCAGCATCAAAACACACATTAAACATAAAACAGATGCACTCGAACTGCACACGTGGTGCATACCACTACCATCATCAAACAACTTCTTCAGCTCTTCAGCAGTCGGCTCACATTTATTCAGCACAGAGGCACAGAGCACATGCGTTATACCAACCCGATGTGCAACCGGCGAATGCAATCACTAGTCGGCAAAAAAAAAACCAGAAAGCAACTGCATCGACGACGCATAATTAGTGGGCTGCACTCATTCGCAACCCTCCGGACCTTATTTATACCACCTACGTGAGCATGAAATTCCATGGTTCTTGCCCTTTGTGCATTTGCCCCTTTTTCTGAGCTGCGCATTAAAAAAAAAATCATTCATTTTGTGCTTTTGTTTTTTTCCTGTTTAAATATGGCGGCATTCTTTCAATTTGTACATTTTTTGTACAGATAATTTTGTTAATTAACATAGGGTAAAAGCATATAAATTTAAAAGAATAAGGAAGAATCGCTTACCTGTATTCTGTCCTCCGGTAAATCTGTTTTAAGACTTAACATTTCTCTTGCGTACACGTCAGGATAATGAGCATCCTTGAAGGCCTTCTCCAGTTCCTCCAACTGATAGCTGGTGAAAATCGTCCTACCACAAACCCAACAAGGGTAGTTTACTATGTTACACAAAAGGATCCCACACCCCCAAAAGACGTGTCGCTAAAGTCGATTCGAAACTGCACATATTACTTTTTTCTTTTAAAACACTGCCCGCACCTTTATTTTAATTTTTTTTCTTCTTAAGTTGCAATTTGTTTTCCATATTTAAAGTAATAAATTTTTATTATATATTGGCAATTTAAAAATGCATTATCATTTTTCTTATTTGAATTTGAATATTTTTACTTCAGTCAAAATAAAACTTTTTAAATGACGTGTTTGAAAAAAAAATCCTATATTAAATTGAAAGACAAAAAAAATTTCTTTAAATTAAAGTTTATTAAAACTAAAGAAAATAACTATTCTAATAAATTTTATGTTGAACCAAAACTTTTTACTCTTTCATTTAATTTCATTTAAGTTAAAAAACAAAATTATGTATTAAAACTTTTAGAAGAGATTTAAGTTTCTTAGGATTAAAAAAATAAAAATAAAATCAATTGCATTACATTGCTATTTTAATTTTTGGACCAAAACCGAATTAGTTTCTTTCATTAAAATTACATGTAACCGGCGCCTTCACTTCGAGCAATGCGTGCAACGTATAATTAACTAATAATCAAAATAAAAGAAAAACTGTTTTTTTTATAATTCTGATTTTTTTTAATGAATAAAATCTCTTTTAGGGCAATTCTTTAATTAATTTTAACAACCGAGCGCCTAAGCAAAAACGATGTTTTTTTTAAACTGTTCAAGAAAATTGAAACAAATTGCAACTGTTAAATAAGAAAACGCAATTGTTAAACGACCCGATCAGAATTAATAGTTACCTATGACGTCTCTTTTTCTTCTTCTTTTTGCTGAAGCCACCCAGGCCATCGGAGGTAGCGAAATCTTTGGCATTGTCTAGTTGTCCTACAACAAGCAAACAAAAGCAAACCTATGAGCGTTGAAATTAATTCGGTACTTATAGACAGAGTTAGACATAGGATATAGTATATGGGGACGCAATGCGATCCCCGAAAATCGTTACGAGCCTTAATTTAATTCGCACCAAGTGTACACATTATACACCCCTTAAACGACCTTAATCGAGCGTCAAGTCGTCCCGCGAGAATATCGAAACAAGCAGCCGTTCGTTCAATTCAATCGACTCTACTCCACTAATTTTATTTATTTCTTTCCTGCACGCATACGCACAAATTTTTAATGTACTATTTGTATTGTAGATATAGAAGGATAGAAAGCTGCTCTAATAAATGTGCAGTGTGGCAACCCCATGCTGTTGCTGCAAACATCGATTATTAGTAGGACAATGATGCGGCTTTGTAAAACGCGAACACAGACTGCCGAAATTACAAAACGTTCGATCTGCGAACGGTCCGCTTTTTTTTTGTGTTCCTAGGCGGACGCATAGCAGAAAAGAATGGCACGTAAACAAAGAACGATCGGCGCTCATAGAGAAACTTTTCGCCCTTTATTCGCTCGCAAGCTATTTTTTCTCCTCGTCCCTTTTCTTTTTGCGTGCGCGCCTTCTAAAGATGTGAAATTTAAACTCCAATTGGTGGCTTTCGTGCGCCCGGCATCTAAATGAAGTCCTTAAGGGGAATAAATGGGATCTTTTTAGACTTCTTCGTATAACTTCAGGAGGGTTGTTTACATCCGTCGAGGGTGAAACACGATTTTCTTTTTTTCTGCTTAGCTTCCACTGCTCCCAAATTGAGATTTCGCTACCATAGTAGGTCTATAGGTATACTTTCATACAACTCAATTTCGAACTGTAGTGTAAATATAAGTGCATAATTAATGAATTATTTTATTGATCGCGCATGAAGGTGCATTTTGCAAGATGTATTTTCTCTTTGAAATATTCATCATGGCTGGCATAATAAATAAAATATGGCGTCGTTCATTCGGTATTCGCGCGGGCATAGATATAAAAGTTAGAGTCTTGCTGTTCTTATTGATGCTGTTGCTTGTAACTGATGATGTAAAACAAGCCGCAGTGCAGAGGGTTGTAAAAGCGAATGGCAAATGGACAAAACACAAGTTGCAGCAGCCGCCGCCGCCCCCGCACACTGAAATTACTAATTCACATACAGACACGGACACACCGAAAGCAACGCAGCTCGGCGTAAAGGAAACGATGCAAGTTTTAAAATTCACCGATGCACTTGCAAATAAGATATAAACTTTTTGCATCCCTTAAACTTCTAAATAACAAATTAGATTACATGTATTCGCATTAATAACTTTTTTTTTTCAAATTTTACTAATTCAATTTTTCCTTTATTTTCTTATTAAAATTTGGCTTTTATTTAATTTGTTATAAATGTTAAAATCATTTCCCTTTGACTTTTGACTTGTTTATTAATCTAAAAAATATAATCCCAATAGATTTCATATTTAAAAGAAAAAATAATTTCAATATTATTGTAAAAAAAGTCAATAACTTATACAGTGCGATCATTTAAGTAGTACCCCCCCCCCTGCTAATTTCTAACCTATGCAACTTATGAAGCTTAAATTCTAGGCTATGTATATAGACGCTAGTCTGCCCTTGAAACTGTCAAAAACAGTTGAACACAGCCATAGGTGGCGCTGCAGCGGCATTTGATGACATTT